>CM040395.1:63904879-63964879 GCA_022702515.1 Ilyophis sp. 1 JC-2022 | reverse complement strand
CCGGCTCCGGCACTCCTGGACCAGGGTTATAATATATAGGATATAATGGCAGAGATTTCCAAACTGCGGTGCATGAGAGATGCTGGGTGTGCTGGTCTAAAATGGGTTCCCTGCTGGGCCCTACACGAGACAGTCCTGTTGCTTTGTAGTGAGGGGCAGTCTGTCTGACAGGGACATTTGAAAAGGGGTGAATACAACGGCCGCTAATGAACGGTGCTGCAAAGCGCAACGCTGTCCGTATCGTCACGCCGGTTCCCGTTGTCATGGCTACCGGTTGACTGTGGCTCATTGTTAAAAGAAGACGCAGGTTTGTTTTTTTGCACTTTGGATGAGATGCTGAACCTTTCTGGGGTTTCAACAGAAGTAAGCCATTTAAATTTTTGACGGGGTCCCCTGTGCGCCTTTGAGCCTGGGCGGCGGTCTCTGGATCAGAACAGGCTGAAAACCCCTGATTTATTTACAAGAAACTGGAGCTGTAAACCAAGGTGCACTATCTGTCAACTTTAAACCTTTTAAGTTTTCGGTTTTCTGTGATGGGAGCTCTACCAGCTCTGCAAATTGACATCTTGAATCTGGGTTTGCGTCTGTGACGGTTCATTAGCTTGCGCTCCCTGACACATCAAAAAAACCCAGTATAAATGTTTGTTTGGATATGTCTGGAGTCAGCCTCGTTAGTGGGCCTATAGCTAGTTAGTGTATCACTGTCCATCATTTTGGCTCTAATGTGGGCTATTTTTTGCATGCTATTTTCTCTTGTAAATACTTTCTAGATCAATAGCCTACCATAATCTTATGCTAACATAATCAACATAACATATCAAATTTGTGGATTATTCATGCACACAATCACCTGCGATTACCTGAGACCTGAGACCATGCCACTTAATTCATTAACAGGGAAAATAGTTTTAATGATTAAAATGTCTTTGCCTTAAGATGTAACGCAAATTAAACAATCAAAGCAGTGGGACTTAAATCCATTTAATCATTTACACTGTGAGATTGTAGTAATTTATGCACGCCGATATTTATTTCATTATTTAGGTTATATAGGGCACATGGTTATTAACCTTCCTTTTCTTTATTAAAGCTTCCGTCAGATTCTTATTCCTGCCCTTTTCGGCCCCGCGTTTATCGCGACAGTGAATGCGGAGAAAGGCAGATGTGCCCGCTGCTTTGTGGAGCTCATTATCTTGAAAAAGATTTCTGTCCGCAACGCTCCGGGGGCGACTGGCTAGCAGTAAAACAGAAACGCGGGGTGGTGCGATCACAGATCTGTGTGGCCGTTAGCCTAGTTTCTGCTGCTGCCAAATGCTTATTTTGCCACATAAATGTGCCAACTTTTTTTTTACAGATTGCATACTGAAAGCCTGAGCCTGCTGTGACCGCATAACACATGCTGAAGAGCGACTGGTTTCCCCCGTGATTACAGAACACAGTTCAGCGCGTTATATTGTAGCTTTGTAGTCAGCCAAGGGGCGGCCTAACTGCTCCGCTAATGGTGATCTTTAGTGCACTGGTTAGCGCAACGTCCTCTCCCATAGACCCATGTTCGAGCCGAGCCAGAACCTAGTCGCTACATTATGCAGTGAGCACCATAATTCATTGGACAGTGACACACTTTTTGTTATTTTGGTTCTGTACTCTAGCACTTTGAGTATGAAAGGATACAATAACAATGAGGATGGAGTGCAGACTGTCAGCTTTAATTTGAGGGTATCAGATTAATCGTTTAGAAATTATAGAATCTTTTGTACGTAGTCCCCCCAATTTTCGGGCATCAAGAAATATTGGACAGTTTAACATAATGTAGAATAAAGTCATCTTTTTAATATTTGGTCACATATTCTTTGCATGCCATGACTTCCTGATGTATGTGACCCAACAATATCAAAAGACTCTTGATATCTTCTTTTCTGGTACTCTTACAAGTGATACTATAACTTCTCTGCATTTGAATGGATCTCTATGGGAATTGGGCAGTGGGACTAGATTTAGCTGTAAATTACACTGGAACAGTATGGAACGTGAAGAATATTGGGACACACCCCTGGTCTCTGACTCAGCTCTTCTGCTTTTTGCTACACCCCCCCCTCTAATCTATTTAGGAATAAATCATTTTTGTCCCTTATGACTGGTCCTACTTTCGCACTTAGCCTTTCTTGATGTTGTCATGGAGATACAATTTAATTGCCTCCAGCTTAGCTGTAATTATTATGTTAAGGGCCGACAGGGTTTCTCCCCACCTCTTTAATTCTTTAAAAAAAATGCATGTCCAGCTGTGCTCGAAGCGTCCTGTTCTTTGTGGCATGCCAAGGACTAGTAATGGCGGTTACATCGTGATCACGACCACGGTTACATCACGTCTCTCCCGATTTTAACCTCGCTTCCATCCACAGAGAGTATAACTTTGCGCTATTCTTCTTGTTCAAATACACATATAAACTCTACAATACACTACTTATGAAATAAAATACATAATACTTTAGTATTTATCATATAAAGAATTCTTAATAGCGTTAATAGTGTTATGTTGCAGTCTATTTATTTAGACAGTTATAGAACCTGCAACCTATAAGTAACAAATTCAGTTGCCGAAGCATTGTACTACACGGCCACCCCATAACCACTTTATAACACTATTATAAGGCACATAGAGTGGGATGGCCTTGCACTACAATGCTTAGGGAACTGAATTTGTTACTTATAGGTTGCAAGTTCTACAACTGTCTAAATAAATAGAGTAAAAAAATAATACTATGAATAATACTATAAAGGATTCATAATATGGTAAATTAATATATAATTTTATATATGTATTTTATTTTATATAAATAGAGTGTAATAATTGCCAGCTTTGTTAAATTGCTCTGGATTAGTGACTGCTAAATGTCTGTGATGTAATGGTGGGATTGTGGGGGATGTAGTGTTTCTCACCTTTCCCCCCTTTTCTTTCCCCCGACCTTACAGTGGTCTATGTGTGCTGTGCGTGGGACGTCTTCCGGCAGCTGATGGTGAACTTCCATAAGGCTGGCCTGCCACAAGAGGAGTACGTGTTCTTCTATATTGACGTCTTCGGCCGTAGCCTGGTCTCACATCCGGCCCGGCCCTGGGCCAAGGGCGACGCCGATGACCCCGTCGCTAAGGAAGCTTTCCGGGTGGGTAGGAACCGTAGGATCGATCCATAGAGACCAGGTCAATTTCAAAAACATTGAAACTTTATTTACGTATTTACGTGTGTGTGTGCGTGCGTGCGTGCGTGCGTGCGTGCCTTTTTATATTTCATGATGATCAAATTTTTAGACCGTGATTCAGATTTTGAAAGGTCATAGGTCACTTTTTATAAACCTAAGAACAAATTTTTGGTCATATCTTCCTTGTCATAAAGCTCTTGTAGTCGTAACTATCCGATTTAACTCTGCTTCGTATGTATTTATGACCATAGTGAGTGGTGCACTACCTGAGGTCCAATGTAACGATGGTGCCATTGTAAATTGGTACAGCTCTTTACCTTTGAAACCCATCCTGAACATTATTATATAAAACTCTTGATTGGTAGATTTTTATTTTATTTTATGTTGTACGGATCCATGCAGCCACAAAAACCAGCTGGCCGTGGCAATATACTTATCAATATATTTTCAGAAAGTCCGTATGTTTACAATGTATTGCAGTGCATGTACATTTATACTGCAGGATTTGGTGGCATGATCTGAATGTCTGTCTGTTTGTCTGTCTGCCTGTCTGTTTTTCTGTCTGTCTGTCTGTTGAATCCGTGCAGAGCGTGAAAATTGTGACCTACCGAGAGCCACAGAACCCTGAGTACAAAGAGTTTGTTTCAGACCTGAAAGCCGACGCAAAAGAGCTCTTCAACTTCACAGTGCAGGACTCGCTGGTAAGGAGGAAGAGGATGGGGGGCAGGATGAAGAGGGTGGGGGTTTGGACAGGAGGAAGAGGTTTGGGAGGGGGCGGGCAGGAGGAAGATGGTGGGGGGCGGGCAGGAAGAATAGGATGGGGGTGTGGACAGGAGGAAGAAGATGGGGGAGTGCAGACAAAAGGGAAGACGGGCACTTTCAACATTTAGATTTATTAGAAACATTTCAACCTCAAATGAGTCAAAATCACAAACAAATCAGCAAATCTTTTTGGTCAAGCTGAGAAAAGAGATTCCCCATGGGGGAAAGATAAGAAAGGATTGTTGTTTCAGTGCCAGAAGGACAAATCAGAGTAAAAAAAAGGCTGTGTGATTAAATTATCACATTGCCCTTCCCCAGTAATTTACATAAATTGCCTCAAATTGAACAGAGACGATGATTGACAGCAATGTTCCCACAGTGACACATACTGCTTTCAGTCCACAGAGCTCCAGACATGCAGCAGACATTTTTCGTTTTTTTTTCTTTCTCGTTCTGTACAAAGTGAAGTAGAATAAAAAGTGCACTTATATTACCTACATAAAGAACAGTGAAATAAGACCAATAACAGGTGGGGGCAGAGGGAGGGTGGAGATGGGGGCAGAGGGAGGGTGGAGATGGGGGCAGAGGGAGGGTGGAGATGGGGGCAGAGGGAGGGTGGAGATGGGGGCAGAGGGAGGGTGGAGGTGGGGGCAGAGGGAGGGTGGAGGTGGGGGCAGAGGGAGGGTGGAGGTGGGGGCAGAGGGAGGGTGGAGATGGGGGGCGGGGCAGAGGGGGAGCGGGGGCAGAGGGAGGGTAGGGGCGGGGGCAGAGGGTGGAGGCGGGGCAGAGGGCGGGTGGAGGCGGGGCAGAGGGAGGGTGGAGGCAGTGATCTAACAGGCGCATGGCAGGAGCAGCAAAGACAATGTGTCCTCTGGTGTGAGCAGGGACTGCTTGCACAGCCGGGCCGAACTATGCCTGCAGTTTCTATAACAACCTCACTCTCCACACAGTAAACCCC
The DNA here is from genome assembly GCA_022702515.1 of Ilyophis sp. 1 JC-2022. Lineage (NCBI taxonomy): Eukaryota > Metazoa > Chordata > Actinopteri > Anguilliformes > Synaphobranchidae > Ilyophis > Ilyophis sp. 1 JC-2022. The sequence goes on along the minus strand of CM040395.1, from coordinate 63,959,965 downwards.
CGCCCCCCCGCCCCAATATATGATTTTTACAAGCCAGAACCCTTACTGCTAATCCTGTGTGCTTTTTGCATCCTTAATTCTGCTTTTAAGTCACACAGCGGCATACAGCTGAAAATATCCATTCTGTCACTATGGTGGTGATGGAAGAATGTGCATCACGATGATGTCAAAAATTAATGGAGTTACAATTTTCTCTTTGCTCTTCACATCGAAAATACTGATATGACAGGATCTAATCAGGGAGTCACTTATGGTCACATTATGGTCGCGCAGTCCATTATCGATGTCATGATACCTCATTATGAGTAATCTATGGGAAATTAACCCCCATCCACTATCCCTAAGCACCAAAACTAAAAACTTTGGCAACTATCGCTACCGGCTTTAATTCACCCTTTTGATTGGTTGAAACGAGACGGTGATTAACACAGCCAATGCGCAGAGTCTTTTTGATAATTAAATGCCGAAATGTGAATTGTTTTTGCAGTTTATTGTATGGATGCGCTGTCCTGGGTGACGTGCTGTTATTTACGTGTGGACTGCATGTGCTCCCGGGGAGATCACAGACATTAATGTAATCTGTGTGGAAGCTGACTGAGGAAGGAGTGGCTGAGAGAGTACAGGAGGCCACATAAAGCTCATACTGACATAAGCTGACTGCAGTTACCTGATTAACCAGTAGAATCAATAGAATAGAATAGAATAACTTTAATTTTCCCGTTAGGGAACTTCAGTTGTAGCCACCAGCAACAACAAAAAAGACATAGACAGTGGGGCAGACCCACAACACATAAACAAATAAAGATATTCAATAGAATCATTGCATTAATCAAACTAATTAAGTGAATTAAAGTGGAATAGCATACAGCCAAACGTCATGATTAAAAATAGCCCCCGCTGTCCCGAGATGTCCAGTGTTATGAAGCAGTCCAACACACAAACTCCGCCTCCACGACTTTCCTCCGTACACGCAGTGTTGCGATCTCTGTCCACTGTCAACACGGAGCACCGAACTGCGTCAGCCTTCCCACTCGTCGCCTCACTCTTGCCCCGCATTATCTTCTTCCCTGGAATATTGCAGCACCTAAAACAAAAATATATAATTAACCCTTTGATTTCCTTCAAAATGTTAAGTCTGTGTTCTAGAACTCTAGTGCTTTCAGCTATGACCAGTAGTGATTGTTACATCAGCATCAGAATGTTCAGTTAAAAACATTCCAAGCACATATTTGTGAAGTTTAAATAAAGTTGCAGATGGAGTTTTGTCCGTCCCTCTTTTCTATCCCCAGATGAACATGATCTCGGGGGGCTTCTACGACGGGGTGATGTTGTATGCCCAGGCCCTAAATGAGGCCATTACACATCAGGGGGGTGGGGTGCCCCCAGGGAAGGCCATCACCAAGAGGATGTGGAACCGCACCTACCATGGTGAGTGCGGGTGTGTGTGTGTGTGTGTGTGTGAGTGTGTCTGTGTATGTTTGTGGGTTTGGTGTTTGTGTGTGTGTGTGTGCATACGTGCATGTGTGTTTGAGAGAAAATGTGTGTGTGTGTGTGTGTGTGCGTGTGTGAGAGAGTGGGTGCGTGCGTGTGTGTGTATTTGAACCCTGGGTAACGCAACTATAAACATTCCATTAAATTAGAGTTGCAGCATTCAGTCTGCCCTGCATGCAAAACCCTTGTCCATGTGGATGTCCTGAATAGGCATTCACACTTCTACATGCCTTCTGCAGTCCACAGTACATCTCGTCAGAGAGCACACATTTCCATACATGCTATAATTACATTTAACCGTGGCTTTCACAGACTCGGTAATGGATGGTGGGCTTTTTTAGAGCTTTAGAGCAGGGGTCTCAAACTAAATCCCCAGGGGGCCGCAGTGCCTGTGGGCTTTTGTGGTTTCCTTTCAATCAGCTGCCAACTGAGGTCTTGAGAACAAGGCTTGTGGATTCTTTAGCCAATCAATGACTGGAATGAACCACTAGTGCAGAGAACACCCCAAATTTTAACACCTGTACTCTAAGGCAGAGGTGCCAAAATTCGGTCCTGGAGGATCCTTGTGTATGCTGGTTTTTGTTCCAATTTATTTTTAACTGATCAACTTAAAAAACGGAGGTGAATCAATATGCTCCTGATTGGTGAAGGTGTTGACATACGGACACAAAAACGAACCAATGAGACGATGAAGAATTCAAAGAGAAAGCAAATGCCAACGAGCCAAACCTGTTTTAATACATTTAAGGACAAAAATTATGAACGAACTTGCATTCAACAATCTAATTATGAGCCTATTCACCTCAGTCTTTAATTTTATCAGTTAAAACATTTTACCTCTTTTTATGTCATTGTTTTCAATGTAGCACAATTAGTACAATGTGAACATGGGACTTTTATTCTTCATGTCTTGCACAGCTGTTTCTGATATAATGTGGCTTCAGAGGGTAAATAATCCCTCAAAAGCACCTAATTAAGCAAAATGAACAGCTCGTTAGAATTCTGGGATTGCAAATGTGTGAAAAAAGCAGAAGAATAAAAACCGGCGTACACAGGACTGGAGTCCTCCAGGGCCTCGTTTGGGCACCTGTGCTCTCAGGTGTGCATAAAGCAGGGAGCAGCAGACACAGGGCCTCGTTTGGGCACCTGTGCTCTCAGGTGTGCATAAAGCAGGGAGCAGCGTACACAAGGCCTCGTTTGGGCACCTGTGCTCTCAGGTGTGCATAAAGCAGGGAGCAGCGTACACAAGGCCTCGTTTGGGCACCTGTGCTCTCAGGTGTGCATAAAGCAGGGAGCAGCGTACACAAGGCCTCGTTTGGGCACCTGTGCTCTCAGGTGTGCATAAAGCAGGGAGCAGCAGACACAGGGCCTCGTTTGGGCACCTGTGCTCTCAGGTGTGCATAAAGCAGGAAGCAGCATGGCTTAGCAGGGAGCGTACTTTCAAACTCCTGTTCTTGTGGGGAGCTGGTATGGCCTGACATCAGTAGAATGGGTCTCGTCGTTATTCCGTGCTGCTGTTCTGGAAAGCCAAATTACTGCAGGCTTCCCGTTCCAGACAATGAAATTTCCATTCCAGACAATGAAATTCCTATTCCAGACAATGAAATTCCCATTCCCACCAACCGAGTGGGGAAAAAATTACTGTAATTCTTCTGAAAGTCTGTAATTTGAGGGAGTTTAAGGTGTTTTAAGTGAGCTGGAAGGCTGAGATGATAGGCAGCATCCTGGATCAAATAACCCTATACAATAATTTACCGGGTTATTTAAACAGGAGCTACAATGGAGTAAAAGTGCTTTTTGTATATAATAATAATAATAATTTTAAAAGTTTATAAAAAAAATTATTTACATTTAAAAAGTTGATGACTCTTTCTTTTGCAGAGAACTCATTGTCAGAATATTGGAAAGTTGTGTTCTCTGAATATTGGAATGTTGTGTTCTCGGAACCCTCTTTTTGCGTATTTCATTGAAATAAAATATTAGGGAATATTCCATTTTTCGTATTCTGTGTTTTGACGGCGATATTGATTTCCCCCAGCCTTGTAGTCCTATTACTGTCCTTCACCTTGAGGGTAATGAGGAATTATTGAGTGCTCTCTAAAATAGGTATCAGGCCTTATTTATGAACCTTCTCCAGAAGTTCACCTCTCAGGTTTGATAGGACAAGTGATAACATACACTTCCCTCACTGCTTGCAGTTGTGTGTGTGTGTGTGTGTGTGTGTGTGTGTGCGTGAATGCATCCGTGTGTGTGTGTGAGTGTGTGTGAGTGTGAGTATGTGTGTGCCTGCATGCGTTTGTGTGTGTGTGTGATCTGTGTGTGTACCTGTGAGTGTGTGTGTATGTGGGAGTGTGTGTGTGTGTGTATATATATATGCGTATGTGTGTGTCTGTATGTGTCTGTGTGTGTGTGTGTGCTTATATGTGCGTATGTGTGTATGTATGAGTGTGTGTCACTGTGTGTGTGTGTGTGTGTGTCTGCAGATCTGAGGGCACTTAGTGTGTGCCTGCATAGTGCATACCTCTATTTAGGAGATTGCATTCTGTGTTCCATTTAGAACCACTTTCCCCAGACAGACTCATATTGGCCTTGATGTTGCCGTGTTGTTGCCGTGTGGTCTTTATATACGTATATATACGGTATGTTCCATTCCCCTGTGCTGTTACCATAGAGTGCGTATAACCACCAAGAGACATCACTTCAGACTCCAGCCTGAAAGCACTCAACACTGGACTGAAAGAACAGTGTCTGCATAGTGCACAAAAGTCCTCTCCGTTTTTCTTTTCATTTCTGTTTATTACCCACCTGCACACCTGAGACCCCTCTTTCCTCTTCCATTAAAGCCCCCCACCCTCCCCCCAACACCTCCCCCGTGTGTTGCCATTCTTAGCGGGACAAATAAGTAACCTTGTCTTGAAGAAAAAAAATATATAAAAATTTTAAAACAGTCCATCCACAAGGCTGACGCTGCATCACGAAGCCCGACACGTGTCATTTCTGTCGATTTAAATTGTTCATGTGGCCGATTTGTTTGAGCAACATATGCTGATAAAGGAGGCTGCTCCCCAGCATAAAACAAACGGCATGATGTATAAGCGCCAGAGAAGGAAGATGAAGACTGAACACTAAATGTCATTGGGGCGGACGCATTTTCTGAACATTGGCAGGTATATTAACTCAAAATATAAAGTGACGATAGGTCTGAAGCTGGAGCTCCGGGAAGTTCTACAGAGGTCATTTCTGATAGAGAGAAAGTAACTTAATTAAATTGATTTGTTGAAAGAAAGGCCACTGTTCCCACCTAAACAAACAGTAATAAAAGGACGAGGGGCACGACTAGGTGCGTCTTTTTCTCAGGCCCTTTAACCCCTTTAAGGTGCAAGATCACAAACATGTGATTAGAATGTTCTTAACTGAACATTCTAATGCTGATGTAACAATCACTGCTGGTAGTTGAATACAATGGAGTTCTAGAACACTGACTTAGAATTCTGAAAAGAAATTAAGATAAAAAAGATATTCCAAAAAAACCTACTCTTCAAAGGGTTAAGGGGCGATGCCTCTGAGCAGCTTGCATCACTGGGGAGAGGATTTATGCATGTGGGCGGTTTGTTTGTTAAAACAGGATTCTAGCTTAAAATCTGGGATTTACTGAAAGAAAAGGAGAAAAAAAGCTAATGTGGCCAAGAGAGTGGCAGCAGCAGGCCAATTATTATTATTTTTTTTGTGCCTTTTATTTGGGTGCCGTACTGGTACAGGACTGTGGAGTGAAGACAGAAAACGGGGTGCTTGTGAAAGAACGGCTGTTGCAGATGAAACCTCACTGTTGCAGATGAAACCTTACTGTTGTGAGATAGATTGTTGGTGGTGGCCTGGATGCTAAAAGCCATTGTTTTTTGCTGGAACAATTTTTTGTGGTGGAATCTAGAAGTGTAAAAAAATTAATAGTAAAATCTATTTAAACATGATATTGTGACAGATAATGAATTTTTTTGGCAAGTAGCAGCAAGCGAGTCAGTTTTTTCAAAATATGCCCCTTCAGGGTGATTAAGGCCACATGCATTACCCCACCAGGTCTTATTTAGAAACAATTGACTCACTCGCTATAAATTCTCCCTTTGTTATCTCTCTCTCTCTGTGAGTCTGGTGCAGAGAACTAAAGCAATCTTAAACATGTAGGCACATGAGACAGTTTTCACCTTTTTAAGGTGTAACTGTGTGATTAGAGTGTTCTTAATTGAACATTCTAATGATGATGTAATTATCACTACTGGTAGTGGAAAGCAATGGAGTTCTAGACTACTGTAGACTTACAATTATGAAAAAAAAAGACATTCCAGAAAAGCCTACTCTTCAAAAGGTTAAAAAAAAGTATTTTCACGCTTAAAAAAACAGCTCTGCGGATGGGCTTGATGTGATAATAACTTAGTTAGAGGTGTTACAGCATTAAGATGTGTGGTCATAGATAGACTCTTTTTGAGCGATTTCTATTTTCTTCTTGTGCATTGTGCATTCATTTTAAAAAGGTGGCAGGGAAGACACCCCAATTATTATTTTGGGGATCAGACTCCGTACCACCGAACTATATAGCTCATAGCACAGCACATGCTGGTCTGTAGTCTCCCGAGATCCTCACCGGAGTTCACAGTGTCGAGAGTCTGGACTATAAATAAAGTTGGACAAAATTGGGAGCAGAGGTTAAAAAACTCCAACCGTTAATTCTCCGCAAAAAAACGAATCTCTGCCTGCCATTGTGACCAAGGACAGTTCATCCCTGATTACCTCTCATATAAAAACAACATAAATCTCAATAATGGGTACAAATAAACATGAATCTCAATAATGGGTACAAAATAAACAGGTAAAAATAAATAAGACTGAAATTAAATCTGTGCTAAAAAAATGGGCGAGAATACTGGCATGCTTTGGTTGGGAATTTGCCTGGATGTACACAGTTGGCATTCTTAGGTAGAAAGTTGTTTTCGAAAAAACAAGGTCTGTGGATGTTCATGAGTAACCGTGTCATATCTGGAAAGAGACGTTTCTGTAAATTTTTTAGAAATGTACATTTTTGGCGCTTTGAGCACCATAAAATAATAAACCGGTTGAGGTCCGTTCTATCAGGGTGATATATAACGGAGCTGCAGCTGATATCTATAAAACTAGCGAAATCGCAGCGAAACTATCTGGATGCATAGATGGCACTCTGGATATATAGAAACATATTGGGTGAACTGCCCCTTTAAGAACAGACGGAGAACCACAATGGGCTATTCATTTGTAGTCAATTTCAGCAGCAGACGCATAACAGGAGAGAACAGGGTCACAATAATATAAGTGTTCTTATTAGTGCAGTAGTCAAGTGGCCTCTGATTTCATAACATCCATAACATAATGTTTTGTTCACCAGTATCTCTGAGGTTCTACCGCACTTCATTCAGTTGCCCCTAGTAACCATACATGAGTTTAGTTTACAGGAGAACCTAAAATCAGATTCTTTGTGCTTCAAAAGAGGAATGGTTACTGCTCATTTTTCGGAGAGGTCCAGCTAACCAAAATATTTGTAAAAAGCTGTAGAAACTGTGCTGAGGTCCAGCTTACACAAAACGGTTCAAGGATGCTCTGAGCATTCCAGTAACATGCCCTTTCCGGTTGTGAGATGGCCTTAGGGCGAGAACCTTTCCAGAAACATGGTAAGTAGAACCCTGCTCGCTATGGAAAGTAGAACCCTGCTATCTATTGCCTCCTTGAACGTCTGTGGTCCAATCAAAACGCTGCTATCTATAGCCTTCTTGTCCTCCGTGAGCGATCAATAGAGCTCAGATTGCAGAGAAACAGGAGACGATGGGAGGTGGAAAGAAGGAACACACAGGGAGAGAAGGGGGAGGGGGAGAGAGATATGTATTCACCAATGAATTGTCCTTGATCCCCAATAGCATGCTATGGGGAGGGATCTTGTGACTCGCTGGCTTCTGTGTCAATGACTAAAGGGATGGCCACTGCAGGACATGGACAAGCACAGTAAAAAGAGACCGGCCCCATCCTGTACTGCAGAGGTGCACACCTGCGGTGTTTAACCATAGGTCTTGGCTTTGAGCCTCCTAATGAAACTCCGGCACGGTGTGGAACGCTGTGCTGGAGACAGGATTTCATTTCCTGAAAAGATGTAATGGAAAAGAGAAATGCAGAGAAGAAAAGGGCTTGATTTCTTTTGAGTGCCATTCGCTGGTGGCCAGGGCCGCTAGTCCTTTTGTGGAGAAGGGATAGAGCTCGCAGTGTGTTACCACAACCCAAGAGACGTGCGTCAGCAGCACTGCCTCTCGTTTCTGAATTTTAACCCTTTCAGAGTGACAGACGAATTATGTGATTATGTTCTTAAAGGGACATTTCACCTTTGTGTGACGTAAGTAATTTTGTGGAGCTTACCTCATTATTTGCATAGCGTGAATACTAGCAATGTCAGCTGTCCCTGCTGACCATTAACGGCATCCCTGGTAGTCCCGGTTGTCAGGCTCCCCATTCACTCCCATTCATTTTTGGGACCTCACCCAAATGAATCGTTTTAAAGCACAAACTAACTACGGCGGATAATACATCGATAAGAGAGAACACAAGGGTGAAAATGTACGTGTTTGTTTCAGGGTTCGGATCAATTCTGAATTTCTGAATTTGCTGAAATTCAATTTAAAAAATTAGAATTTGAATTTGAATTGAGACTTGACAGGAAGCAGAATTTTAATTTGAATTGAATTGCAGGAAGTAGAATTATGTCTAAGAAATTCAACTGACTCAAAACAAAAAAAGTTTTAAGTGAAATGTATTATATATTATTTGTTTATTATATTACGTTGTTTTTATTAATACTTAGGGCCAGATACAGAGATGGCCAACTTAAGTCATGCGCTTAAGTGCCTCTCCTGCACGGATTTAACGCGGGGTAAGATACGTCGTATTCTAACCTACGCTATGTGGGTGCGTTTCTCAAAATGTGGGTGGCACAGGGCATGATATTCTCATGTTTACCTTACGTTTAGGTTTATTACTAACGAATACTAATTATCTTGTTACCTTGTCAGCCTTCCACACCTGATTTCCATTCGCATGCTGCTCTCAAACTAAGTGTCTGCACCTGTCTACACCTGCATTTAAGCTCAGTGTTCATGTCTGTTCTTTGTGAAATTGTTGCCCCTGTTTATCCACTATGCCACTATTGAGTGTTTTTTTCTTCTTCTTCTTCTTCTTCTTCTTCTTCTTCTTTTTTCTTCCCTTTTCTTCCCTCCTCCTCCAAGCCTGTCTTGTTATGATCAAAGCCTGTTTTTGACCATTTTTATTGACCTCTGTTTTGTTGACTGGCTGTACCACAAGTTTTTGCCTGCTGTCTTTTTGTACTTTTGCCCTGCGGAGCGGACTTAGGTCTTGACTCTTGCATTGCCTTCGACCCCGAGCCTGCCTACCGTCTGCCTGTACTTCTGCCCCGCTGGCGCTGACAGCTACTCTGGTTACTGGACTTTTGCATGGTGTACCGATTCTGAGACTACCTTCTCCTTCGGTACTGTACATTGGTTTTGGCTGGATTTTTGTGTATGAACTTTGCTTGTTTTTTTGACTACGCTCATTGGACATTCCTGGAATAAGGCCTTAACGGGACTTTATTCTTCGACCACTGTTTCTGAGTCGTGCATTTCGGGTCCAACCCTCACGCACCCGTCTCAATTTTATCACGATAATGGAAGATATGGAAATCAGAGGGGGCATATTTTTGCATAGCAACGGTCACTCGGCCTCCAGTTGGCTGGTTGGTTACATAGATTTATCCCATGGCAACAAAATATGCTGCAGTTTGACCATTGATGAAAATGTACAATTCTTTCCGAAACCTACAGAATCAGAATCAGAATCAGAATCCCTTTAGTAGTATTTACATACAAGGAATTTACTGTGGTTTATTGGTGCTACATAAACCAACATGAAACATAAAATAAAATAATATAATATAAAACATAAAACAAAACAAAACACAAAAACAAGTAGTAGTGCAAAGTTTCAACCAATATAATATGATATATGCAAGATAAAAATAAAAAATAAAAATATATAAGTAAAAATAAAAATATAAATAAACAAAAAGTACAGTGGGAAGTAGGTAAGTGTAAAGTGTCTATGAGGCGGGATAGAGTCTGTGTCTGTGTCGTAGGGGGTCCCGGGCCTTGTTGATAAGGCTAACTGCAGAAGGAAAGAAACTGTTTTTATGGCGAGAGGTTTTGGTCCTGATGGACCGCAGCCTCCTGCCAGAGGGAAGTGTTACAAACAGACTGTGACCGGGGTGAGAGGGGTCGGCCACAATCTTGCCTGCACGCCTCCGGGTCCTGGAGGCATACAGGTCCTGGAGAGATGGCAGGTTGCAGCCAATCACCCTCTCCGCAGAGCGGATGATACGCTGCAGTCTGCCCTTGTCCTTGGCAGTGGCAGCAGCGTACCAGATGGTGATGGAGAAGGTGAGGATGGTCTCGATGATGGCAGAGTAGAAGTGGACCATCATCGTCTTTGGCAGGTTGAACTTCTTCAGCTGCCGCAGGAAGAACAACCTCTGCTGGGCTTTTCCAGTGATGGAGCTGATGTTCAGCTCCCACTTGAGGTCCTGGGAGATGAAGGTTCCCAGGAAGCGGCAGGACTCCACAATGTCAACTGTGGAGTCTCTCAGGGAGATGGGGATGAGTGGGGCTGGGTTATTCCTGAAGTCCACCACTATCTCCACTGTCTTTGCAGCATTTAGCTCCAGGTTGTTCTGACTGCACCAGTCCGCCAGATGGTCGATCTCCCTCCTGTAGGCGGACTCATCCCCACCAGAGATGAGTCCGATGAGGGTGGTGTCGTCCGCGAACTTCAGGAGCTTGACAGACTGGTGACTGGAGGTGCAGTTGTTGGTGTACAGGGAGTATAGCACAGGGGAAATAACGCAGCCTTGGGGGGAACCGGTGCTGATGGTCCGGGAGTCAGAAATGTGTTTCCCCAGCCTCACGCGCTGCCTCCTGTCAGACAGGAAGTCTGTGATCCACCTGCAGGTGGAGTCAGGCACGCCCATGTGTAAGAGCTTGTCCTGTAGCAGAGATGGGATAATTGTGTTGAAGGCAGAGCTGAAGTCCACAAACAGGATCCTGGCATAGGTTCCTGCAGAGTCCAGGTGCTGGAGGATGAAGTGGAGGGCCAAGTTAACTGCATCGTCTACAGATCTGTTGGCTCTGTAGGCGAACTGCAGGGGGTCCAGGAGGGGGCCTGTGGTGGATTTGAGGTGGGACAGCACAAGGCGCTCAAAGGACTTCATCACCACAGAGGTCAGGGCAACGGGTCTGTAGTCATTAAGTCCTGTGATCTTTGGCTTTTTAGGGACAGGGATGATAGTGGGTATTCTTTTAATACATTTCCAGGTCTGGAAAACATCATTCCAAATTACATGACGGTCCCAGCTTTTTATGACTGTGGGGACCCTGTCATTCATCCAGATTTGTTGCATCTGATCACCGTGAGTTCATACCTGAGTACAATATATGAAACTTTTGAATTTCATGAATTGCAATACTACTTTCTGAAACTCAAATTCAAATTCAGTTTCCTGTGGGCGGACAAGCTTAACTTTTTTTTGTTATTTTAACTCATTGATGACTCCTTGCACACGATTAAGTTGACGTCAATTCACCAACTGTTGTAGGCTACCGTTAGTTGTAGGTTTACATCATAATAAAACAAAAAATCTAACTACCGGTTGTTGTATTTCTACGCAGTAGCATATCCGAAAATAGTTCCACTATTATAGCTCATTTAAAATGAAAACAGATTATAAACTCAAACCATGCACGTACCTTTTCACCCTCGTGTTGTTTTTTTTAATCGATGTATTATCTGCCGTAGTTAGTTTGTGCTTTAAAAAATGATTCATTTTGCTGAGGTCTCGAAAATGAATGGGAGTGAATGGGGACCCTGACAACCGGGACTACCGGCGATGCCATTAACAGTCAGCAGGGACAGCTGATGTTGCTAGTACTAACACTATGCAAATATGATGGGGTAGGCTCCACAAAATGTCACACGAAGGTGAAATATCCCTTTAACTGCACATGCCAATGCGGATGTAACAATCACTACTGGTTATTGAGTTCTAGAACACTGACTTAATTTTAAAAAATGAAATTAAATAAATAAATAAAACATTCCAAAAAACCCTACTCTTCAAAAATGTTAGAGGCTCTCGTTTAGAACGGCTTACACAAATGTACAGTCTGTGAGCAAGCGAAGCTGCTTACAGCAAAGAGCAACCTTGAAAGTCAGCAAAAAAAATAAAACATTCTGGGGAGAGCATTTTAAAAAAACGCCGTGCTCCTGTGATTTTTAATTGGGTTTCCATACATTCTTCAACATATTCAGACTATAAACAGGAACATCTTTGCTTTTCATTATAGTTTGGATCTACAGATTGGATCTATAATTCAAGTCAACTTTATTTGCATAGAGCCGCCACAAAGACGCTTTACAGACACAGAAAATGAGGTGTGAATTTTGAGGTGTAAAAAAACAAACAAAAAATCTCCCCATCAGCAGGAACAAAAAGAACACTCAAAACATGTAGATTATGTCGTGTACATTTTATGAAATGAAAATACCTTATGGCAACATAAGCGCATTTTGTCTGCACTTTTTGTTCGCTGCCGTATTGCCGATTTCTACCCCTTATTCTCATTTTGGCTCCTCCTCATTTTAATGTTTGTGACGTGGTTTATGTTTTTGCCCTTTCGCCAAGGCGGGTTTAATCAACAGGAAAACTGTGCTCAGCCTTGACGGCAGCATGGAACAACGGGAGGTCTTTTGTGGAGTAATTGACGGGAAGAAAGGACAGGCTCATTGTGTAGCACACAGCGTGACGGTGATGCTGCGGACCGGGGGCGTAGCGAGTTTTTGTCAGGCCCAGTCAGTCTATGCCAGGGAGAAGTTTGCGTTATGGACATCAACTGAGGTTTGCAGATGGAACTGTTCGTCTGTGTCAGCAGAATCCCTCCAGGGATTCTTTTCTACAGTTCAAAACTTTAAAGTTCTGTTCTGTCCCTCTCTGACGTAGGCCGAACTGTCGACTGAACAAAAATATGTTTTACCACGGATATACTGTGCCACAAATTCACGGCCCATACAGACAGACAAAAAAGCCATCCATCGGTCTTCTCCTAAGTAGCACGCGTGGAACATGCCAGTGTATATCATTGCTATGACATCATCGAAGGGCGCAGCTGCTGATTGGCTGAGAGTAAAGTTGCGTTCTATAAAGATCAATGTTATAGAGTACTCAAGTGACTACGTCACACTGGTTTCGGAAGTAAATTCCCCATTCATTTAGAGCGTAGACATTAACTAAAACTTACTTTTAAACCATTTCTAGTGATTATGTCTTACCGTCAATGTCCAGACAGACGACATGATGTCTTATTGGTCGAGAATCACCCGTGCGTTGCAGTACTGTATATGTAGTCTGTTAAAGTCGAACTACAATCATTAATCCATTACTTTAAAAAATAAAAGTTGGAACATGCGATATATGGTCTGTATTCGTATACCACACAGGCTAATCCAGGAACGTTTCGGCTCATTCTGTAAATCAGATTTCAAGAAATAGTTGATAGTCTCCGAAGCCTGTTCTATCTGTCATTAGAAATTTACTTCCGAAACCAGACTCCGCCCACGTTTGACGTACTCACTTGAGTACTCTATGAAGGCTGATCCCCTTTGGGTTCTTGTTAGTGCACAATCTTGATTGCCTGTGAGAGAAAAAATGTGATGGAATTCATGATAATTTTTTAAATTTAAAGCTACTTGATCTTTGCCAGTGTACCATCATGATTATCCAGAAAAAAAAGTTTAGAGATCAGACCTTGAAATCTTGACCTCTATTTTATTTTTTTAATTTTTTTTGGTAATCCTCCCCAAATCCTGACATTCTTGCCTTGCAACCTTGCCATGATAACATCACAGTGATGTCATCACCACCGTGCCACTGCAAATCATGATCTCAGACAGGCTGTCCGTCTTTCTGCATTTCAGTAAAGAAGCCAGCCTTATTAGCGTGGCCCTAGTTATTTAAGGGTGCTCTTTGCCTCAATTTATATATTTTTTGATTTTTTAAAATAATATTTTGTGAGCATCAGTCAAGTGAAAACACCTGGATGCATTTTTAGCCTTGGCTGTCTTCCCACCTTGATCAGATGTAATTTCCATGCCCTTTTGCCTGTAGTGGGTTTATTACAGTCCACTTGCTATTAGCCTGGATGACTCCCTATTGTGGGCAGATCTTTTCTCCTAATGCTGTTTTCACCTTGTTCTGTCCCTAAAACCCCCCCCCAGATACAGAAAGTCTTACATGCCCTTTGCAATGACGTTTCTTGTGTAGCACATAGAGCTGGAGGTTTTGATCCAGTTATTGTGTTGATTTGTCACAGTTTTTCAGTTGTTTTTTGATTGTTGGGTCGAGCTAGTGTTGTTTTCTGATAACCTCGGTCTGTATTCTTGTATGTTTTCTTCATTATTAGTGCTGTGGTTTATTTTTGGCCTCTTGCGACCCTGCCAGTATTGTACTAATCTATCTATCTATCATCTATCTATCATCTATCTATCCTCTATCTATCTATCTATACATCTATACATCTATCTATCATCTATCAATCATCTATCAATCTATCATCTATCTATAATCTATCTATCCATCTATCCATCTATCCATATATCCATCTATCTATCTATACATCTATCTATCATCTATCTATCATCTCTATCTATCTATTATATATCATCTATCATCTATCTATCTATACATCTATCTATCATCTATCATCTATCATCTATCTGTTGTATTGCTTTCTCTTCCTCTTTTTTTCAACTCTTTCTTCCACTAAATTCATGATTAATTCAATGATCATTGTTAAAGCGTTAGCACCATAATGATCATTGTTAAAGCGTTAGCACCATAATGATTATTGCTAAAGCATTTTCACAGTTATGATTAGCTGATTATTGCTAACGCATTAGCACAGTAATGATTAGCTGATTATTGCTAACGCATTAGCACAGTAATGATTAGCTGATTATTGCTAACGCATTAGCACTATAAAGATGAGCTGATTGTGAAAACATCCCAGACCACCCTTTCTCTCTCTGGTTATTTCTGATAGGAGTGACAGGCCTGGTGAAGATAGATGAGAATGGGGATCGGGAGATAGATTTTGCGCTGTGGGATATGGCGGATACTCAATCTGGAGTCTTCCAGGTAACTCTGCCCTCCTGACTTAGTGCATCTGATACACACTGTTCTACACACACTCACACATACGCATGCACGCATGCACAACACACACACACACACACACACACACACACACACACACACACACACACACATCATCTGAGAGCTTGCCTGAGCATCCAGTTCATTCTCTTTGATAGAGTTATTTTTCAAACACAGTAATGCACATGCTGGTGTAAACACAATTCTCTGCAGTTTCATTTTAAATGCAGTCAATCAAGTTCAGCAGTCAGCTAAATTAATTTGTTTTTAAAGAAAATGAACGGTCATTTCTTTCCTTCTAACTGAAGGATAAACTAAATCCAAGCTTTACTCCTATTTTCACTCAACATTTAATTGTTAATAAAATGTTAAGACCAATGTTGTGTGACTTCCAGCTTTAGTCTTTTTCAGGAGGTGAGGTTTCAGGGTTGATTTAGTCTGTGAAACCTGTCATTAAAAAAAAATATAGGCACACTGTAAAAATCTTCACTGCTAAATCAACTCTGATAGAGTACATTTGGTTCTTGGTGGACTCGTAAACCATTATCTGCATTGGACATTTTAATGTGTACTTTTATTTTCCCAATTTCACAATGTCGACTCTTTAATAAACGGTTGAATCATTACCGGTTGGGTGGGTTAATGGTTGCTCGAAGGGCCAGGTGTTTCTTTTCGATAAAGAGTCTGTTGGTTCGTGGTACATCTTCGCCTGTGCACCTCAATTACTGTAACTACCCCCCAGCATGTTGATGGAGATAACAGCACTTCCCTGAGCCTGGTGGAATGTCACCATTTACATGTATCCCCTCAGTCAATACCTGTTTTTGACTGGCAGCCTCCCAATTTTCATACGGAACATACGGAAAATATATAGGAATGAAATATATCATCAAGATACTGCAAAGACCATACTGTATATGGGCAAATATACAAATATATATATGTTTTTTTGATTATAATTTTTTTAATGTATATATTGTTATTATTATTATTTTATTAAATTTTTTTGCAAATAAACTACCGGAAACATATTTGTGATTACGTTTTCAAAAAAGCCCAAATATTTACACATGATGCTTGATGCTCACCCCCTTAACCGGGACGTTTGTGTTTTAGGTAGTGCTGGTGTATCCACCCCCTTAACCGGGACGTTTGTGTTTTAGGTAGTGCTGGTGTATCCACCCCCTTAACCGGGACGTTTGTGTTTTAGGTAGTGCTGGTGTATCCACCCCCTTAACCGGGACGTTTGTGTTTTAGGTCGTGCTGGTGTATCCACCCCCTTAACCGGGACGTTTGTGTTTTAGGTCGTGCTGGTGTATCCACCCCCTTAACCGGGACGTTTGTGTTTTAGGTCGTGCTGGTGTATCCACCCCCTTAACCGGGACGTTTGTGTTTTAGGTCGTGCTGGTGTATCCACCCCCTTAACCGGGACGTTTGTGTTTTAGGTCGTGCTGGTGTATCCACCCTCTTAACTGGGACGTTTGTGTTTTAGGTCGTGCTGGTGTATCCACCCCCTTAACCGGGACGTTTGTGTTTTAGGTCGTGCTGGTGTATCCACCCCCTTAACCGGGACGTTTGTGTTTTAGGTCGTGCTGGTTTATAACGGGACCAGGAAGCAGATGGTGTCAGTGCCTGGGATGAAGGTCCAGTGGCCGGGGGGGTCTGTTCCTCTCGACGTACCCCTCTGTGGATTCAAGAATGACAACCCCATCTGCTTAGCCCGTCTGTAGACCTACTGATACCCCTGTCTGTCTCTGCACGTCTGTAGACCTACTGATACCCCTGTCTGTCTCTGCACGTCTGTAGACCTACTGATACCCCTGTCTGTCTCTGCACGTCTGTAGACCTACTGATACCCCTGTCTGTCTCTGCACGTCTGTAGACCTACTGATACCCCTGTCTGTCTCTGCACGTCTGTAGACCTACTGATACCCCTGTCTGTCTCTGCACGTCTGTAGACCTACTGATACCCCTGTCTGTCTCTGCACATCTGTAGACCTACTGATACCCCTGTCTGTCTCTGCACGTCTGTAGACCTACTGATACCCCTGCCTGTCTCTGCACGTCTGTAGACCTACTGATACCCCTGTCTGTCTCTGCACATCTGTAGACCTACTGATACCCCTGTCTGTCTCTGCACGTCTGTAGACCTACTTCATTTGTAGCCAGCTAGCTAACGCCGCGATACCGCATCGTGAAACATACACCACCCCCCATCCCCATTTTTATTGGGGTGTCCTCAGTGGTGTTATCCATGTGTTTAAACGCAAACACGGCTCAATACCCCAGCTGGCGGATTTGAGAAGCAGCGGCGGCCGGCGGCGTGCCCTTCAGAGCAGGACGCGTCAAACAGCTGGCAGACGTTTTGTTACCGGCACGGAGCGGCGTGAAAAATAAAGACTCCCATCTCATAGCCTGAAAAGATGAGGAACTGAATATTGCACCATTGTGCTTCAGAAGAAGAGGATATATTCAGCTCAAAAGGGTACCTAGTGCTCCCCTACAAACATCATCTCCCTACCACTAAAGGGTACCTAGTGCTCCCCTACAAACATCATCTCTCTACCACTAAAGGGTACCTAGTGCTACCCTACAAACATCATCTCCCTACCACTAAAGGGTACCTAGTGCTCCCCTACAAACATCATCTCCCTACCACTAAAGGGTACCTAGTGCTCCCCTACAAACATCATCTCCCTACCACTAAAGGGTACCTAGTGCTCCCCTACAAACATCATCTCCCTACCACTAAAGGGTACCTAGTGCTCCCCTACAAACATCATCTTCCTACCACTAAAGGGTACCTAGTGCTCCCCTACAAACATCATCTCCCTACCACTAAAGGGTACCTAGTGCTCCCCTACATTCTAGATGGTATCCAGCACCATATCAAGCCTGGTCTTGAAACCACCCAGAGTTTCTGCCTCTACTACATGACCTGGCAAGCTATTCCACACAGCAACTACTCTCAGAGTGAAGAAGTGCTTCCTAATGTCTGTGTGGAATTTACCTTTTGCTCATTTTCATCTATGCCCCGTCGTTCTACTGACTCGACCTGAAGAATCTCCTGTAGTTCACTTTATTAATCACTTTTATGAATTTAAATAGCTACCGGCCACTTTTATCAGCACTCATCTGCCCCAGACCATATTTTTAAATGACATTACCTTACACTATGTTCATTTGGCAGATGCTTTCATGCAAAGCGACGTACAATAAGTGCATGCCGTAAGGTCATCGAAACAACTACAAACACAGGTCAGACAGAGTACAGTTCTATCACAAAGCAGCAGGCCGCTATTCATGAACGTCGGCTCTAGTTCACACAGTAAGCGATGGCTTAAGTAAGTCTTAAGGCTAAGTCAGTAAGACACGATAAAACTACAACATCACGGTCAAGGCACTAGTGCTGCATGAGAGTGTTAGAGAATCAATATCCAGATTCTTATTGCGTTTTCCTTCTTTGCGTCTGCTCACTGCTGTGGTGATTGTGTTCTGTAGTAGTGTTGTGTGTGCCCACCCCACCTGTGTGTGTGTGTGTGTGTGTGATCTGGGGCGGTGTGGGTGGGCGCGACTGAGGACAGTTGCTTCTCCAAAGAGGGTTTGTCTTCAAAGCACCGTGATATAGCAGGGAATAGTCAGGCTCTATATAACAGTCCTGAATCCAGTCCTGGAGGGCCGCAGTGTCTGCAGGTTTATCTCCAGTCCTGGAGGGGCCGCAGTGTCTGCAGGTTTATCGCCAGTCCTGGAGGGGCCGCAGTGTCTGCAGGTTTAACTCCAGTCCTGGAGGGGCCGCAGTGTCTGCAGGTTTACCTCCAGTCCTGGAGGGGGCGCAGTGTCTGCAGGTTTATCTCCAGTCCTGGAGGGCCGCCGCAGGTTTTCTGTGTGTTTCAGCACCAGTGATTCATTTAGGTTGTTTACTGGCTGAAGTCCACACAGCTTGATCGCAAGGCCTTAATTGGCTGTCGATTGAAAGGAAACCACAAAAACCCGCAGACACTGCGACCCCCTCCAGACTGGAGTTTGATAACCCTTCTCTGTATAATGGAGGTGTAGAAGTTGCCGTGACAGGTTGCGGGTATTGCAGCTTGCACAATCATGGGAGGTGGTCAATAAGTAATTCCTGAATTCAATCGACATTTAGCACTAATTTTGACAGCTGAATAAATGGAAATGGGACTTTTCTTCTTCAAAAAATAAAACGGTTTCGCAAGTTAATTTTGGTTTCTCGACAACACGTATGCATTTTTTTATGCAAAGACTATCTATGTTGATTGAATACAGGCCTAACTATGAAGCAAAGCACAAGCTTCGATTGATTATTATCTGTACTCATCTACCCTCTTTTTTCAGAGACTGTCACAATGTACCAGATGATCGTGGTGGTGATATGCTTCATCTTCATCATCATATTCACTGTGGCGATCTTCATATACAGGTCAGTGGCCTCTGTCCCACATATAGATTGATATTAATATAGCCAAACACCCATAACGCATATTAAAAACAATGGGAAAAAAGCGTCTAAGTTCTGAGATGGTTTTTTGTATCTCCATCACTGCTCTTCTCATACAGAGGAGAACTAAAGTTTTCATATTGCCATTGTGTCCGAAAAACAGGACGGAAATGTTTTTATAATGTTGCCTGCACATGTTGTGGAGAACACTGGCACCTTTTGCATTTTTTGCTGTTCAGATGAAGTCCAACAAGCAATCACGCTACTAGACGCTATGCTTCCTACCCGCAACTTTGTGGTTTTCTGTGCTCTGCTGAATCATATCTCTTGTCTGTTAATATGGATGTTGCTGTACATTTATGCATGGTTTGTTTTGCGTGATTTCACTGTTGTGAAGTTGAGTGCTTTTGAGTGGACCTGAGCTGCCATAAGACAACCTGCCAGAAAACAACAAAAAATTTTTTTTTATTTGTTCAACAAAAATGTTCATTTTTGTCCCCGTTGTTCAAAAAAAAAAAGACGGTAATAAATTTAATTGAAATGAAAGCTCTGCAATGCTGCTAAGCCTGATGGGTAAACGTTTTTGGGCAAATGTACCCCTGGCAGAACAAAGGCCTTGTCTTCATCTCCCTCCATCTTATCTCTCCACCCTCTTCCAAACTTCTCTCTCTCTTGCTCACCCCCTCTCTCTTTCTACTCTCTTTCTCTCATTCTCTTTCTTGCTCTTCTCCCTGTCTTTCTCTCTCTCTCTTGCTCTCTCACTTTCTCTTTCTCACCCCCCCTCTTCTTTTCTCTCTCTCTCACTCTCTCCCCCTCTCCCTCTCCTCCCGTGGACAGGAAGCTGAAGTTGGAGAATGAGCTCGCTGCCCAGCTGTGGAGAGTGAACTGGGAGGATCTGCAGATGAGTAACCTGGAGAAGGTGCTTCACAGAGCCTGCAGTAAACTCACCCTGTCCATGGTGAGATGGGAGATATCACACACACATGTGCACACACACATACACACACATACACACACACACACACACACTCACGCATTCAGGCACACACTCACACACACACACACACACACTCACGCATTCACACACACACTCACACACACACACTCACGCATTCACGCACACATGCACACACTCACACACTCACACACATACACACTCACTCACACATTCACGCACACACACACACACTCACTCACACATTCACGCACACATGCACACACAAGCATTCACGCAAGCACATACACACTCACACTAAGGCATGCACACACATGCACTCACGCACCAATTCATGCACACACCCACGCACGCACAAAAAACATGCGCTCTCACATACACAGATTACACACACATACTCTCTCACACACACGCACACACACACACATGCTCTCACGCACACATATACACTCACACACACACAGACACGCTCACAGAGGGACACACACCTTCAGACACACACAAGATACGCACACACACATGCCGTCACTGATACTTTATACACACAATCACACGGTCACAACACCAGGGGTAACAAGGAGCCAATATTTGCAAACTCCAGGAGAATGAGAGTGTAAACTAATTCATTATATTTCATTATATTCGCATAATTGCATGACCACTTGAGCTGTTCTGTTTGTCTGCACCAACACAAGTCCCCACACAGGGTTTTCCGTGTCCGTGTGTCCCCCAACCCTGCTCTAATGGTCAGGGGTCCTGTGTTTCCTAATGAGCATAATTAGCATTATTATTTGCGAACTCTCCGTTCCTCCGTTGTATGGTGTGTGTGATGTCTTCAAAATATGCAATCAAAATGTGTCTCGTAACATCCATCAAAACAGCTGCACAACTGATAAACTAACTGGTTTTTTTTTATTGTTTGACTGAACTGAAGGAAAGGAATTATTTACAATTGCATACAGGTTATTTTCAAAATTATAGTGTAGTGTGGGTATGGTATGCTGTTGTGTGGTATTGCATATAATTGGTATTGTGCAGTATCGTGTGGTAAAGTACTTGTGAAATGGTAATGTCTTTTTGACAATATGGTATAATACAAGTGCTGGTTTAGGATCCTGCAGCTCCACTGAGAAGTCCTCCTTTTTCTGACTGTCTTTCTACACTGTCTGTCTGTTGTCGCTTTGGATAAAAGCGTCTGCTAAATGAATGTAATGTAATGTAATGTAATGTGTGTGTGTGTGTGTGTGTGTGTGTGTGTGTGCATGTGTCTATCTGTCTGTCTGTCTGTCTCCTTCCTACAGAGGGGGTCTAATTATGGTTCACTCCTGACCATGGATGGAAACTTCCAGATCTATGCCAAGACTGGCTACTACAAGGTGCGCCATCCTGAGGTCATACCCTCTGTCCTTGTAACAATAATCACCGGTATTTAATATTATAACCACAAAACAAACATATAATGTAATTTGATGCAAGATAAGGGGTTTGGTAATATCACAGGAGTTAGAACTGCGTTTACAGAGACTGGTTTCACAGGTTCAAAAGATAACTCAAAGACGCAGTAAAGGTGTGTTTGCATCTGCTATGAGTTCTGGGATTCTGTTGCTTGGCGACAAGTGGGGACTGGCTGCGGCGAAGGCCTGATGTTCCGGATGAAAGAAGCCCATTCCTAGATTAGACGTCACATCTCAGAAAGTGGAGAAAAATTCAAAGGTTCTGTTTCAAAGTGTGGTTTTGAGCTGCACACAGATAAGGACGTGGGGCCCTAACACTCCGGGCATTCCAAAGTGTGGTTTTGAGCTGCACACAGATAAGGACGTGGGGCCCTAACACTCCGGGCATTCCAATGTGAGGAGAAGATGAGAGAAGAAATAATAAGAATGATAACAAATAATAACAAATCAATGCAAGGGAAACAAAATTAACTTGTTTTCTTTGCTCACGGCATCATTTCCCAGCATGCAACTCACCAGACTCCACATACATGTAGATTAATCAAATCAAGATCCCACTGGATTAACCCTTGCATTCGGTTTGGGTCAGATTGACCCGTTTTAAACTTTTAGTAAAAGAGGAGTGACACTTTTTTAGAGATGCGTTTCATAACCAGTGGTTTTTGTTTAGTGTTTATATTTGTTGTTCATTTTCTTTATTTGCTTTCTATTTGCCCATAAGGCTTCTCTGAGTATAAGATAAAGATGAAAAATAATTGAGAAAAAGTTGAAAACAATAAATCAATATTCTGCTGCATGAAAACCTTGTTTCATTAAATAAACGTGATCAATGTGCTTCATGTTTTCATCATAGTGGACTTTTATGTCACATTTTAATCACCAAAAATGAATGGCACTTTCATTATTAAATATGATCTTGCACATGGCAGCCATTAACCAAATACAGTATAGTTCATATTGCTTTGATTTAAGACAAGGGTATATGGTATATATACGTATATACTGTATAATATTGAGTGTTTTATTTTTGCTTTAATATTACAGCTAGGTACTAATAAGTAAACAGAAGAACACAAAAATGGTTCAAGCAGTTAAGCTTGTTGAAGGACTGTATGAGGTCCATTTGCACGGCCGTGTGAAAATATGATTCCGTAATCATGGAATGCTCAGCTCGGCCTACGGACTACTCCCGCACTCTTAATATGCTCTTGATTTTTTACAGGGAAACATCACAGCGATAAAGTACGTCAACAACAAGAAACGCATCGAGCTGACCAGGAAAGTTCTCTTTGAGCTGAAACACGTGAGTCTCAGGCTGTTTTAACCCCACGCGTCATCGGTGCTTTGCTGCACGTGTACAGCGAGAACACGCCGGCGAGTTTGATAGCACAGCTCAGTGTGTGGCAGCTGTGTAGCTTTATGGGTAGGGAACTGGACTTATAAGCAAAGGGTTCCAGGTCTATTCCTATGTAAGACACTGGCCTTGTACCATACTGAACAAGGCACTAGTTCAATTGAATTTAATTGAATTGCTTTAGTATATATCCAGCTCTATAAATGGATACTGTGTTAAAATGCAAAAGCTGTGTAAGTCACTCTGGATAAGAGGATCTGCCAGGAATGTCATGTCAATGTAAAACTCCACCATCTCATTCTCTCGCTCCAATCTTTATGAAAGTAAGGCAACACAAAACATGTACAATATTTTTATTAGTGTGCAGGACAATTTATACATTGAATATGAAATGATATACAGGCATATGAAATGTATATGAATAATTATTATTATTAGTCCAGAACATAATTTCACCTGGGCCACTTACTCACTCAGTATGGAATGTAGGTCTATTTGATGGTTTGTTTTTTTTGTTTTTTTTGCACTTAAATATTTAAAAAAAAAAATATTTCCATAGGCGCCTGTCTGTCTGGCAAGCGTTGGCATGACAACGGGCAAAATACTTGAGAGAAAAGTTGTGTAACTAGGAGCCGTTTGGTCTGAAGACTCAATGGCTGCAGGAAGAGAGAAAAAGCCCCCCCAAAAAGAAATATGTATTGGTTGATTAACTGGGTTATTTCATTGCTGCTCTTTATCCAGTCTTTTACAGCACCAGCCAGTCCTGTCTGGAGACCCAGTCCTGTCTGGGGCTCCCACTTCTGTCAGCCTAGAACGGGAGCATTCCCACCGGAACGGCCTCTTAGACATAACAACATCTGCCACGCTATCTCTTTTCTCGCCATTCCCAAATGCAGCAATCAAATCTTGTGTCAGTGCAGATTCCATACAAATTTGCCTGTTTGTTTTGTATTTCTACCTCTGTCTCCCCCCTCCTCCTACACCCCAACCCCCCCCCCCCCCCCCCCTTCCCACTGCAGATGCGGGACGTCCAAAACGAGCACCTGACTCGCTTCATCGGAGCCTGTATCGACCCCCCCAACATCTGCATTATCACCGAGTACTGTCCTCGCGGGAGCCTGCAGGTACCACAGCACACCATTACGTTTGTTTATGTATTTTTTGGATAAGGTTTTTTTGCTCAAAAAAAGCATTGATATTGCATGAAAGGTTATTTATAACCTGGGATTTTAAAGTAGCTGATTAATAGATTTAACACAGGAAGCAGGTGCATTATTTATTCATGGTCATTTCCTTTATAAAGTTTTCATAGATCATTAATAGATCATCTATAGAATCATCTATAGATTGGGCAAAAATGCATATATTATATTATCAAAAGATATGGGCAATATAATAAAATGTATTAGAAAAATTAAATATTTTGAAAGATATTTGACGAAAATATGCAAGTTATTGCCAGTCACAGATGTTGCAATGTTTTTGTTATGACAAAATTCTGAAATAGACTTATTGTATTGCGATATATTACCATATGTTCCATTTTCATTCCGGAACACGGTATGTTACATTTCCATTCCGGAACACGGTATGTTACATAGAACACAGTTTGTTACATTTCCATTCCGGAACACAGTATGTTCCATTTCCATTCCGGAACACAGTACGTTCCATTTCCATTCTGAAAAATGGTATGTTACATTTCCATTCCGGAACCAGTTTCAGGGGTGTGCGAGTGTATGTGCGCCCCCCAAAATTTGCAGAGGACATTTGCAGATAATGAGCACATGGTTCTGAGAGGACATTCCGAATCCGATCAAGGGGAATAAAGGATAAACAGTTGAAGGGGACTGGTTTGGGTATTTGATTGGCTTAGGCAAGAGTAAATATGTTACTGGTGAGTGGAAGGGGGGGTGTCAGTCCTGCTTGCTTGTGGAAAAATATAGGAGGAATGGTATAAGATATCTACATGGACTTGTGTCGTAAATATGAGGTAGTATTAAATCTCTTTTCTATTGGATATCTTTGGGGCTCTTAAGCTAGTTCAGTTCGGCTTGAGTTCAATGACCGCAGGACAGAAAATGAAAGTATCTAGAACTTTCTTAGGTTACAGGTGATATTAGACTGTGGAGTTCAGTGATGATGGTGTGAGAGAGTGGGTGTGAGAGAAATTGAGTGTTGGAGAGGGTGGGAAAGTGAGTGAGAGAAAAAGAAATTGAGTGTGTGTGTGTGTGTGTGTGTGTGTGTGTGTCTGTGTGTGTCTGTGTGTGTGTGTGTGTGAGTTCATGCCTGTGGGTTTATCCAAAACATAATGAATGGTATCACCTTTAACTCAATGTTCAGATAATTTCTCAAATAATATGTGTGTATGTGTGCGTGTGTGTGTGTGCGTGTTAATTTATTTGTCTGTGTGTGTGTGTTAATTTATTTGTGTATGTGTGTGTGTGTTCATTTGTTTGTCTGTGTGTGTGTGTTTGATTATTCAGGACATTATGGAGAACGAGAGCATTACCTTGGACTGGATGTTCAGATACTCTCTCATCAACGACATCGTCAAGGTGTGTTAGCTTCCACCCCAGGGCTGGTTTTTCTAAATCCCATTTAAGTTTCCTGTGATGAATACACTCTGCTTTTCAAAGCGTCAAATGTCTCCTTTCACTTGCCGTAGCATACTACACTGTACCATACCGTGAAACCATTTCCAGTACCGGTAGAAGCATACCGCGACCGCGTATAGTTCTCAGAACTAATTTCTGCTACTCCTCCACAGAGGTACCAGGAACTATGGGGTGAAGCTAGCATGCGTGTACATCGCTAATTGGTCAAAATGCAAACTCCCTGTGAATCGTCATATGCTGAACAAACCAACTGCCATTTTTAAATACCCGTTAGCTGCTTGTTAAAAACATATCTATAGATGGAGAGAACCTACAACAAAGAGCAACTAGCGAACAATAACTATGGAAACCGTATCAGCATCGTGGACCAACGACGTGGTCGAAACTCTCATCGGCATTTGGTTGGTAAATAATATTTAGTGTTGTTGTTTCGCCTTTTTTTTTTGTCACTTCCTCCCAAATTCTCATCGTCTCGGTTCTCGATGTTCGGTGGCAACAGAATGGTTCCTGCTCTTTGTGCGATGAGCAAGGGACCAGAGAGGCTTTATAATGGACTATAAAGCAGGCACCACTGGCATGATGGGACTTACAAAAGCATTTTAGAGCATAAATATATAAAACTTTCCATTTCCTCTTCCTCCCTTTCCTCTCCCCCTCTTTATCCCTCTCTTCCTCCCTTTCCTCTCCCCCTCTTTATCCCTCTCTTCCTCCCTTTCCTCTCCCTCTTTATCCCTCTCTTCCTCCATGACTCACTCCCTCCATTCTGTCTGTCACTTTTTTTTTCTTCTTCTCTCAGTTTACTTTAAAGTGGCTTTACTGGCACAGACAAATTGCATTAGCAAGGGCGTATTAAAATCTCTCTATCCCCGCCCCCCTCTCTCTCTATCTCTCTTTTTCTGTACCCCCCTCTCTTTCTCTCTGTCTCTCTCTCTCTCTCCCATGCACTTTAAAACACTCGCAAATGTTGTGTGTGAATTGGGTAGACTTGTGGCTGGAAGTAATTTTAGGGCATTCTTAATTTAATGGTGTTTGGAGCTCAGACTGACGGGTCGATACAGCCGCGCTGACTGGGAGATGTGTTTTGATGTGAGCATGTTTTTAATTCTGGTTGTATTTCTTTGTGTTTTGTCAGAACAGATTCATACAGTATCATGTTTGCATCTCCTTTTTGTCTCTTCTGGGATGCACTTTGGGGCTATATAATAAAAGTTTGCAATTAAAAAAACCAAAAAAAAAAACATGTATTTTTAATTTCTCACACTTTGTATTAACCCCTTCCCTCCTTCCATCTCTCCTTCATGCAGGGTATGGCTTTTCTCCACAACAGTGTGATCATTTCCCACGGCAACCTGAAGTCGTCCAACTGCGTGGTGGACAGCCGGTTCGTGCTGAAGATCACGGACTATGGCCTGGCCAGCTTCCGCGGCGAGGCCGACACTGAGGATGCTCACGCCTTCTACGCCAGTGAGTCATGTGACCCGGCGGCGCGCACGTGTGACACTGTAAAACCGGTACCACCCCACCCTCTATAGCACTGCTCTCGGATCAGAAAGTACAAACCAGGCCTGAATCACTCAGATTCTGATGTCCTGATATAGTCCTTTTGACAAAAAAACTTTCCAAAACAATTTAGGGCTCTATTTTACAGCTGGTGCATTGTGGGTGGTGAGGCAGCGCATTGGCGAAGTGACATTTTCAGCAGGTATTTTCACGCTCCTGAGCCCATTTGACCTGCCGTGCGCCTGAAGTGGAAGGAGAGTCGCTGGTGGAGGTGTGTCAGTCCAGAGCGAGCAGTGAAACTGCAAATTTGGGGCTCTAATGCAGAATCCTAAAGGCGACAAACATCGCAAATAAATGTGGCGAGGAAAGTGGGATATGTTGCATGGGTAAAAGAAAATAGGAAAAAAGAGGAGTTGAAAAATAAAAAAGAGTCAGTAAATTACTTTTAAAAATGTATTTTATTGACTGATTGGAGGCTAAGGAAAATATTAAAAACATTTTATTTTTCACAGTCCAGATAACCTATTAGTGACTTTTATGGCCTTTAGCGTTCTCGTTCTGCAAGCGGGAGGCTTCGACGACGACCGAAATGGGGGCGTGTCTGCTGTTTTTTTCACTAAAAACCACGTGATGCGGGATAGCCCGACATGGTCAAAACGAGTCCAATGCACACGGCTCTTAAAAGGACTGAAAGATGTAATTTGATTAGCTATGGTGCAGCTAAAGCACACCCACTGATAAATATTCTGCATTACCCAGCAGCCCATTTTCACCCTGTGATTTGTGCGCTCCTCGCCTTTGGTCTGAAAATAGCGAAATTCAGTAGCCACGCCCAGTGCGCCATACGCTACGCCATTGACTATGACGGCTCGCCACACGCCATGCGCTTCCCGGAAAATAGAACCCTTAGTGTTAACATATGTTTATATGCGTGTGTTTGTGTGTATGAGTGTGTGTTTGTGTGAGCGTCAGCGTGTGTGTGTTTCTGTGTGCGTGTGTATGTGTGTGAGCGTGTGTGTGTGTGTGTGTGAGCGTGTGTGAGCGTGTGTGAGTGTGTGTGTGTGTGTGTGAGCGTGTGTGTGTGCATGTGTGAGTGAGTGTGTGTGTGTGTGTGTGTGTGTGTGTGTGTGTGTGTGTGTGTGTGTGAGCGTTTGTGTGTGCATGTGTGTGTGTGTGTGTGAGCGTGTGTGAGTGTGTGTGTGTGTGTGTGTGTGTGTGTGTGTCTGTTTGTTTTTTCCGGTAAATGTGGATAATCAGCAAATGCACAGGCTCCCTTGGGACTGTAGTCATTTCCTGGTGATGTGGGATATAGTCAGATTACCCGCAGTAAGAGGGGAGAACCATGCAGGCAAACTCTGCTAGAAATCGAGTCTATCCGTGCAGCCATTTTGGATTAATTATAAATGGTGGTGAACTTCATAAACTTGATATTTTATTAGGTTTTTTTTTAGTTTTGTGGTAAAGGAGGAGATCCACTAATGAATGAATGAGAGAAAAAGAGAAATATAAAAGAATGTAAATTAAATTACTGCATTCATTAAAAGAACGAAAGACATTTTTGTTATGAATAACACATTTTTTGTGCATTAAATACATAAATTCAGCTGCTACTTCGACCATAATGTAGGTATAAATGAGACTAAATAACAGTAAGTGGCGCCATAAATATAAAACCATACGAAAATAACATAATTATGCCATCAAAAAAAATGACCTTTACATTTTTACAACTTTCCCTGGTGGAAAACAATAATTCACAAATGCATAATTAACTGAAAATCACAGTGTTTTCATGATGTGATTCATAAAAGTCACTTTACAGCGGGGCCTTTTTCCACATTACTGCAAATAATCTTGTAGGGGGTGGGCAGTAGTTACTTGCACAGTGTTTTTATGGTTATATTCACATGTTATATTGGTTATTTGTCTTTGTTTTATTTGGTTTAGACTCGATTTTATTTATTATTTATTTGGTTTGCCACTTGCAAGAGCAATTTATGACCTCCACCTTTTTAATAGTATTTTGCAGGTGCATTTGTTTGGCCTTAAGCAGTAGGCCTTTAAGGTGAAATAAATTCCCTTCCTGCCTCTTGTCTTTCTATCTTTGTTTTTCTCTCCTTTTCTCCTCCTCCACCTCCTCCTCTCCTCCTCCTGCGCCCCTGCCCCCCCCCTATTTTTAGGAAAGTTATGGACGGCACCGGAGTTGCTGAAGTCCGAGTGCTCCCCTCCCAGCAGAACGCAGAAGGGCGACGTCTACAGCTTTGGGATCATCCTGCAGGAAGTGGCGATGCGCAAGGGCGTCTTCTACCTGGAGGGGGAGCCACTGAGCCCCAAAGGTGAGCGGCATGGAGGAGAGAGAGAGAGAGGGAGAAAGTGTGTGTGTGTGTGTGGTGACAGTGTGGGGAGGAGAGAGAGAGAGTCTGTGTGTGTGGTGACAGTATGGGGAGGAGAGAGGAGTAGAAAGAGAGAGTTTGTGTGTGCGTGTGTGTCCGTGTACACACACACACACACACAGAAACACACACACACACACACGCAGAAACACACACACACACACACACACTCACACATACTCCCTGTCCCCTCTTTTTGTCTCTGTAGAAGCAGTCTGTCCAGTGTGTCAGAAATACAGCACTGATGCATGTCCCCTACCATCTGTATGAGAAGGTCAACCAGACACAATGTCCGGAAAGGACATTTCATTCCATTTATTTAGCACAGGCTCATATCCAGAGTGACGTAACATGGAAGAGAAACGTAAAAGCGTTCATCTGATTAATATCCGCAATAGTGTCAGACCTGGGCCCTGGCTAACAGCATTGCCACACCAGGAGGCTATTTCACAAACCAGGATTATGGACATAGCTGGATAACTGCACTCAGTAAAATCCGGAACCCTTCCAAATCTGGAACATGGACTGAAGTAAAAAGCTGTTTCGGGTTTTACTCAGTGAATTTTCAGGTGCAGTTATCCAGCTAACTGAGAAATCCTGCTTTGTGAAACAGGGCCCAGCATGTAAAGATACAAAATCACAAAAGTACTAGTTCACTAAAAACCAAGAACTACAGATTACATCCATAACGAGCCTTAGGAAGAGAAACAAAACCACAAACTGCAATCATTCCTGACTCTGCTTACTCTCAGCTGTGAATTAATTCTGAATACGTTTAACTTTACTCTCTGTCATTAAGGGCATTTTAGGCTATCGGGTGTATTTATTTTATGATGATTGACAGTCGAGCTGAAAAGCTAACGATGGACTCAATGATTGAAAATTAGAGACATTTTTATTCAGTTGAAAATGGTAAGGGAAGTGTGTCTGAAAAACACAGCTGCGCTTCTCAAGATTTATTCGTGTCGTCTGAGGACCGAAATGCACGAGATTCGCTCTAAATTCAAAAGGCCAAACATACAAAAGTAAAATCTCACAAGTAGTTTTTTCTCTGGATTATGAGGGATTTTTTATTAAAGGCTCTTTGAGCTGTGCAATATGGGTGATGAAAGCCTTTGTGATTGTATCAGGGGCCATTCTAAAATCATAAAAGAAGAGAATGAACGGTTTGTGTGCTCTGTGTTCACAGGGATAGATACGGTCGCTCCTCTCAGAGCAGAGATAAAAGCTGGATTCAGAGCGTCTCTGTCTGTCTGTCTAGTGTCTGTCCGTACCTCCTCTGGCTGATTAGGATCTGACCCAGCACCCCCTCTTAATATGCTCAACACACAGCCAAAGCCCGTAAAAGAGAGAGAGAGAGAGGAGAGGGGGGTGGGAGAAAGAGAGAGGGGGGGTGAGATAAAGAGAGGGGGTGAGAGAGAGAGAGAGAGAGAGAGAGAGGGGGGGTGAGATAGAGAGGGGGGTGAGAGAGAGAGGGAGTGGGAGTGGGAGAGAGAGAGGAGGGAGGAAGAGA
The DNA here is from genome assembly GCA_022702515.1 of Ilyophis sp. 1 JC-2022. NCBI lineage: Eukaryota > Metazoa > Chordata > Actinopteri > Anguilliformes > Synaphobranchidae > Ilyophis > Ilyophis sp. 1 JC-2022. The sequence continues at coordinate 63,928,913 of CM040395.1, read as the reverse complement.
GAGAAAGAAAGGGGCAGCTGGGAAAGACAGAAGAAGAAAGGGGGAAAGGAGAGTGACAGAGACAGAACCCCCCCACACGCACTTGCACACACACTCACACACACGCAGCTCAGTCGTGTAATGGGCTGTTGCCAATTTCATATGAAGCCATTGCCAATGAAGGACGTTTCAAATGAAAAGTAATTTGAGTGAGAGAGAGATCTCTCTCTCTCCCCTTCTTTCTCCCCCCCCTCCCCCCTCTCTCTCTTCCTCTTTCTCCCCTTCTCTCTCGTAGCTCTGGGGTCTGGCGCTTTCTCTCTTTATTTGAGCCTTGCCCCCCACAGTGAGGCCTTTCTGATTAAGGTTGCCAAGCTAGGGCAGAGGATGCTCCGCTCAATCAGTGCGTTGCCCCGGGCGATGGGATACAGGGAGCCTCATATGTGGTTCTGATGGGAGAGGCGTGTGTCACCGTTAATCATGTGCACAGAAGATAGGAAATTGGAGCGGGGGGTGGGGGGGGGGGGGGGATGTGGCAGAAATGAGCGGGCTATGTTGCCTTTTGACTTTGTTTTTTAAACATTTTTTTTATTACCTCTGGAGAAGCCCATTTCATTACATGATCCACTGTTGTTTGTTTTCCCGTCTCAGTCTCAAAGGCTTTCAGGTGATGCCAGTTTCAAGTGGCACCTTTTCAGAGGATGAAACAAACTGACCTTCACCACGATAACAAGCAAAAAAAAGGAAGCACAAAAAAAAACATCAAAGTTGCCACGCTCAGCCGTGCTTTGGGCTGTCGCGCGTGTCTCCGCTGACCGCTCCACGGGCTTAGTTCTCCACACAGCTTTTCCACCCGTTTGTTTTAATGGAAGATAAATGAAAGCTGGAGCTTTTTGGAAAAACAAGGAGATGCAAGAAAGGGGGGAGGAGGAAGGGGGTGCAGGAGAGAAAGCTCACGTAAAGAAGAGATGTCTCACGTAAAGGAGAGATGTCTCACGTAAAGGAGAGATGTCTCACGTAAAGGAGAGAAAGCTCACATAAAGGAGAGATGTCTCACGTAAAGGAGAGATGTCTCACATAAAGGAGAGATGTCTCACGTAAAGGAGAGATGTCTCACATAAAGAAGAGATGTCTCACATAAAGGAGAGATGTCTCACATAAAGGAGAGATGTCTCACATAAAGGAGAGATGTCTCACATAAAGGAGAGATGTCTCACGTAAAGGAGAGATGTCTCACGTAAAGGATAGAAAGCTCACGTAAAGGAGAGATGTCTCATGTAAAGGAGAGATGTCTCACATAAAGGAGAGATGTCTCATGTAAAAGAGAGATGTTGATGAAAGGCAGAAGAGCTAGGCTAAAAGATGAGGAACAAACAATGCGCAGCTTGTGCTAGAACGGCACAATACGCTGTTGTTGGATATATGCGCCGTTGTATGCGCATGGAGGCACTTAGCATACGCACTTGTCCAGAGACACTTAGAACCTACTTACCCACTTAACCCAAACCAGCATTACTTAACACCCCATGCAAAAGCCCTGTGCTTTCAGCACAAGCTGAAAGAGAAGAACATTTAATTGGAGGGCAGAAGATAAGAGAGGAAAGGATGAAAGAGAGGATATTAAAGGTAGAAAAGAGGTGGCTTCATGGGGTGGTGTGAAAGTATTTCTTTCAATTCAAGAAAATAAAGGATTGTCGCTTTGAATTAGGAAGAGACGGTGAGAGAGCATAGTAGGAAGGTGTGTGGAGAGAGACGGAAAATATAATTTAAATTTAGAAGCGTGTGTGGAGGGAGACAGAAAATATAATTTATATTTGGACAGATAATTCAATTTGTGCCGACAAATGAGAAAAGACATAAGAAGACAAAGAATACTTTTTAATATCGAGTTTCATCCGTGAAAAAAGGTGCTTGAATGTGCACTGCTGCTGTCTGCCTGAAATTAGCATTCCTGAGTTCTCACCAGCGCTGAGAGAGACAGGCTCAGCTTCACCACTGTGAGGAAAAGGTCAATGTGTGTGTGTGTGTGTGTGTGTGTGTGTTTGTGTGTGTATCTACTGTATGTGTGTGTGTGTATGCATGTGTGTGTACACTGTATGTGTGTGTGTGTTTGTGTGTGCGTTTATGCGTACACTGTATGTGTATGTGTGTTTGTGCGTGTGTGTGTGTGTGTGTGTTTGTGTGTGTGTGTGTATCTACTGTATGTGTGTGTGTATGCATGTGTGTGTACACTGTATGTGTGTGTGTGTTTGTGCGTGTGTGCGTGTTTGTGTATATGTGTGTGTCTGTGTGTATTATGTGAGCATGTGTGCGTGCGTGTGCATGTATACTGTATGTGTGTGTGAGTAGGCGTGTGTGTATGTGTATGTGTATGTGTGTTTCTCACAGCAGTGTCCCCTTTCTCTGCGGCCCCTCAGAGATCATTGACCGCGTGGCCCTTGGCGAGTGGCCCTACCTGCGGCCGGCCGTCAGCCCCCAGAGCCACAGTGAGGAGCTGGGGCAGCTGATGCAGCGCTGCTGGGCAGAGGACCTGACAGAGAGGCCCGACTTCGGCCACATCAAGATGATTCTGCACAAGCAAAACGGGTCTGTTACACCCGTCACCCACCCTTCAACACACATCTCTACTGCACCCCTATGCTGCCGCTCGCCTCTCTCTGGTCTGTTACACCCGTCACCCACCCTTCAACACACATCTCTACTGCACCCCTATGCTGCCGCTCGCCTCTCTCGGGTCTGTTACACCCGTCACCCACCCTTCAACACACATCTCTACTGCACCCCTATGCTGCCGCTCGCCTCTCTCGGGTCTGTTACACCCGTCACCCACCCTTCAACACACATCTCTACTGCACCCCTATGCTGCCGCTCGCCTCTCTCGGGTCTGTTACACCCGTCACCCACCCTTCAACACACATCTCTACTGCACCCCTATGCTGCCGCTCGCCTCTCTCTGGTCTGTTACACCCGTCACCCACCCTTCAACACACATCTCTACTGCACCCCTATGCTGCCACTCGCCTCTCTCGGGTCTGTTACACACGTCACCCACCCTTCAACACACATCTCTACTGCACCCCAATGCTGCCGCTCGCCTCTCTCGGGTCTGTTACACCCATCACCCACCCTTCAACACACATCTCTACTGCACCCCTATGCTGCCGCTCGCCTCTCTCTGGTCTGTTACACCCGTCACCCACCCTTCAACACACATCTCTACTGCACCCCTATGCTGCCACTCGCCTCTCTCGGGTCTGTTACACACGTCACCCACCCTTCAACATACATCTCTACTGCACCCCAATGCTGCCGCTCGCCTCTCTCGGGTCTGTTACACACGTCACCCACCCTTCAACACACATCTCTACTGCACCCCAATGCTGCCGCTCGCCTCTCTCGGGTCTGTTACACCCGTCACCCACCCTTCAACACACATCTCTACTGCACCCCTATGCTGCCACTCGCCTCTCTCGGGTCTGTTACACCCGTCACCCACCCTTCAACACACATCTCTACTGCACCCCAATGCTGCCGCTCGCCTCTCTCGGGTCTGTTACACCCGTCACCCACCCTTCAACACACATCTCTACTGCACCCCTATGCTGCCGCTCACCTCTCTCGGGTCTGTTACACCCGTCACCCACCCTTCAACACACATCTCTACTGCACCCCTATGCTGCCGCTCGCCTCTCTCTGGTCTGTTACACCCGTCACCCACCCTTCAACACACATCTCTACTGCACCCCTATGCTGCCGCTCGCCTCTCTCTCCCACCATACATCTAATGAGTATACTCCACTGTACAGCCCTCCTTAAGCGACTGTTACCCCCTTTCACTACTGCACCCCTATTCTGCCACTCGCCTCTCTCTCCCACCATACATCTAATGAGTATACTCCACTGTACAGCCCTTTTTAAGCGACTGTTACCCCCTTTCTCTACTGCGCCCCTATTCTGCCGCTCGCCTCTCTCTCCCACCATACATCTAATGAGTATACTCCACTTTACAGCCCTCCTTAAGCGACTGTTACCCCCTTTCTCTACTGCGCCCCTATTCTGCCACTCACCTCTCTCTCCCACCATACATCTAATGAGTATACCCCACTGTACAGCCCTCCTTAAGCGACTGTTACCCCTTTTCACTACTGCAACCCTATGCTGCCACTCGCCTCTCTCTCCCACCATACATCTAATGAGTATACTCCACTGTACAGCCCTCCTTAAGCGACTGTTACCCCCTTTCACTACTGCAACCCTATGCTGCCACTCGCCTCTCTCTCCCACCATACATCTAATGAGTATACTCCACTGTACAGCCCTCCTTAAGCGACTGTTACCCCCTTTCACTACTGCACCCCTATGCTGCCACTCACCTCTCTCTCCCACCATACATCTAATGAGTATACCCCACTGTACAGCTCTCCTTAAGCGACTGTTACCCCCTTTCACTATGTGACCCCAATCCTGTTCTCCCTTTTTCCTGCTTCTCTTTTTGTTTTTCTCTTTTGAATCATGGATTTTAATCTCCCGCTATTTTATTTTCCTATTGAGGGAAATCTCGATGTGCTGTATTTTTTCCATCTCTTTTGCTGAGTGTTTTAATAAAGGGGTATGAAATGTCCCTCTTTCTCCCTCTCAAATTCAATTGGCGAGAAATACATCATTTGCCAAAGCAATAGAACAACACATTTGAACATGACCGCTGATGAATAATCAGTTTCATTCTTTCTCTCTTTCCGTCTCTCTCTCTCTTCTTCATTTCCCCAGTGGTTCGAGCTCAAACATCCTGGATAACCTGCTGTCGCGCATGGAGCAGTACGCTAACAACCTGGAGGAGCTGGTGGAGGACCGCACCCAGGCATACCTGGAGGAGAAGCGCAAAGCCGAGGCTCTGCTGTACCAGATCCTGCCCCAGTGAGTCCCTTTACTACACAGCATAAACACCCCCTCGCTGATTTTAAATATCCCTGCCAGATCCTGTCCCACTGAATCAGCCACTTTGCCCTTCAAAATAAACAGACCCTGGGCTGATTTTAAATATCAATGCCAGATCCTGCCCCAGTGACTCATACAGCATAAACACACCCTGGGCTGATTTAAAATACTCCTGCCAGATCTTGCCCCAGTGAGTCAATTTGCCCTTCAAAATAAACAGACCCTGGGCTGACTTAACATCAATCAGTCTGTAATCGACACATCATTTTTTTGCTGCCCAAAATGCTGGCAGGCACTGTCAAAGCCCTCTGTTAATGGATCCCCGTCACACATTTTAAACACACGCTTAAACTTAGCATCTATTGGCTGTGTGATGATACTGCTATAACGTCTGATCGCTGTGGGTGCAGGTTGTTGTTTTAGCCCAGCACTACGACACCTGATTCACCTAATGAACTAATCATGGTCTTCGATCAAGACCTTGATAAGTAGAATCAGGTGTTCTAGTGCCGGGCTAAGACAAAAACCAACACGCACACCAGCCCTTTTCGGATAAGATTGGACACCCCTGGTTTGGGTATTTGAGCATTGTTAAGGTGCTGTTCTTTATGACCAGGTTTGTCAGTGAAAGAGGGTCACACATGCCCAAGTGTGACACATTTTTTTTATTTTTAAACGTGTGTTCTGCTGTATCCGGGGCTCGAGTCTCTAAGGACAGCACATTCTGTACTAAACAGCAATCTGCCACCTTTGTGACAAGTGTTGGGTGAGAGTATAGAGGCAATTACTCTTTTCATGGTTGCGTTTGTCAGTTGTCACTGGATTTGTTCCCCCTAGCAACTCAACGCAAATCTCCCCTAGAAGAATTAAGCTGTCACCGGTAATCTTACCAACTAAATCACCCGGGAGTCCAGCATCAAGGCAGCACCCTTCTCAGCCAGAGAACCGAGCAGATCCATTTCATCCAATTTTCCTCCCTCCCGAATCTGTGCTAAACATAAACTCCAATTTACGTGTTTCTGTCTCTGCTCCTGTGGTTTCGCTAGATAAACAGATAAACTCGCGCATGGGCGTGTCGTCGTTTCGCTTTCATTTAGAGCCGTGACGTCTGTGACCAGAATCACAGCTTCAGCAATGAGTGATGTAAATTAATTAAAACGTGTGTCCGCGTTTTCCGGGTGTCTTTGTCTGTGATGGGCTTCTACGAACAAACACTGACTGAGGCAATTTAAAAATCAACTGTCACCGTCCGCATCGTCCATGTGCTCGTTGTGAGATGCGACGTCGGCGGCTTCGAATCCGACCGCGTGACCTTTGTCACATGTCTCTCTTTCTCGCTCCACATTTTTTCTGTCTCTCTTTACACTGTGCCGTCTAATAAACTGAAAAAGTCCTAAAAAATTTTTTAATAAATCAACCGGATCAAGAATACAAACAGGATTCCCAAGGTCCCAGGCTGGTCCAGTTGTGGTCATTTTGGAGGGTGTGCAGTTTGGGAATGCCTGGTTTGGTTGGATTAGTATGGCCGTTTTGGGTGTGTTGGGTGACGTTGCCTCCCCCCTCCCCCCCATCCCCCCCCCACAGCTCGGTGGCGGAGCAGCTGAAGAGAGGGGAGACAGTGCAGGCCGAGGCCTTCGATTCTGTCACAATCTACTTCAGCGACATCGTGGGGTTCACCGCCATTTCCGCCGAGAGCACCCCCATGCAGGTGAGCACCCCCCCTCCCTCCCTAATCTGGCATAGGACAGTCATGCTACCCCTCTTAAAGAGGGGACAGCTGGGGTCTCTGTTTCTGTATTGGTAAACGACACCTGTAATGATCCCTTCCAAGTTCTGAACTGTAACATTCTCGCCAGTTCCGCTATCTGTGTGGGGAGACCAGGGATGCTCGTGCTGACTGTATCCCGTCACACTCCATCGGGTGTGAACCCCCCTAAATTTACCCCCCTTCCAAAAAATCAGGACACTTAATGGCCCTGTTTAAAAAATTGAGCAAGCCTGTTCGAATCTGACCGCGTGACCTTTGTCGCATGTCTCTCCCTTTCTCTCGCTCTCATTCTTTCTTCCTCCCTCTCTCTCTCTCTCTCTCTCTCACTCACTCCCATTCTTTCTGTCGGTCTACACTGTGCGGTCCAATAAAGCTGAAAAAGTTCTAAAATATAACTTAAATAAAAAATAAAAATGTGTTTGCTCTGTTCTGAGGGCTTAGCTTCCTCCCTCTCTCCCTCCCTCCCTCCCTCTCTCTCTCCCTCTCTCTCTCTCTCCCTCCCTCTCTCCCTCTTTCTCTCAGGTGGTGGCTCTGCTCAATGACCTGTACACTTGCTTTGACGCCATCATTGACAACTTTGACGTCTACAAGGTGATAAATGCCCCGCTGTGAAAGTTCTAACAGGGCCGCATGACTGGATAGCTCTGTTACTCTGAACTTTTGATCAAAAGTGCTTTTATGAGCTCTGCTACTATAATATACTAGTGAATAAAAAATATGTTAGTCTAACAACACTTATAAGCTTATTATATTTTGTTTTTATTTCTATGGTTAATAAATAGCATATTATTGACTTTTGGATACAAATGAATCGTATCTGGTTCATACTTTCATGGTAATTTGTGATCGTAGTTGTTTCGTAAATGTATTTAGCTACTAAATAACTATATATCTTATAACTGTACGTCTTAAATAACTATATGTCTTATATACAGTAGATATAATAACATTCTGATTTTGACATACATGTTGGTTACTCCACTGCAGCCTATAGTTAGTGTGAACTCTTCCTCTTCTCCTCCTCCTCCTCCTCCTCTCTGGCGCCCCCAGGTGGAGACGATTGGCGACGCCTATATGGTGGTGTCGGGGCTGCCGGAGCGGAACGGAAAACTGCACGGGAGGGAGATCGCCCGCATGTCGCTGGTTCTGCTGAGGGCCGTTCGCTCCTTCAAGATCCGCCACCGACCCAACCAGCAGCTCAAACTGAGGAGCGGCATTCACAGCGGTGAGGGGGCGTGGCTGGAGCTGGGGGGCGGGGCTGGAGGCGGCGGGGTGGAGCTGGGGGGGGGGGGGCTGGAGCTGGGGGCGGGGCTTGAGGCGGTGGGGTGGAGCTGGGGGCGGGGCTGGAGGCGGTGGGGTGGAGCTGGGGCAGGACAGGGGCGGAACCAGAGGGCGGGAAACAGAGTTGGGCTAGGGAAGGGGGTGGAGCTTAGTTAGGCTAGGGGGCAGGGCTGGGTTAGGCTAGGGGGGCGGGGCTAGGTTAAGGTGTCGGGACGGGGCTTGGTTAGGCTAGGAGGGCAGGGTTGGGTTAAGGTATGGGGCGAGGCTTGGTTAGGCTAGGGGAGCAGAGCTGGGCTAGACCAAGGGGGGCGGGATGTAGCCAGGGCAGGCAGTTGTGAGTGGACAGATCTGGTGCTGCACGTAAGGCCTGCACCGTATACCTCAGAGATGCGCTCACACAGCGGGTGACTCATTGAAACTGACACAATGACATCTGGTCCTCAGTTCCAGTGCGCTGCCTATTAGCACTACGCTAATAGCTGCCATGACATACTGTCTGCAGAGCTAATCAGATGTTAATAGTCTCCTCACAAAAGAGACTGAGCTATCCGTGTTTGTGTGTGTGTGTGTGTGTGTGTGTGCGTGTGTGTGTGTGTGTGTGTGTGTGTGTGTGCACATATGCGCGTGTGTATGTGTGTATGTGTGTGTGTGTGTGTGTGTGCGTGTATGTGTGTGCACATATGCGCGTGTGTGTGTGTGTGTGTGTGTGTGTGTGTGTGCACATATGCGCGTGTGTATGTGTGTATGTGTGTGTGTGTGTGTGTGTGTGTGCGTGTATGTGTGTGCACATATGCGCGTGTGTGTGTGTATGTGTGTGTATGTGTGTGTGCATATGAATGTGTGTGTGTCTCCAGGTCCAGTGTGTGCAGGTGTAGTGGGGTTGAAGATGCCGCGGTACTGCCTGTTTGGAGACACAGTCAACACCGCCTCCCGCATGGAGTCCAATGGCGAAGGTGAGATTATTCACACTTCACAGTGCTTTCAAACACACACACACACACACACATTCTGTGTTCACAAGCATACCTAAGGGTACCTATACCTAAACAGGTTAAACAGTCTCTGTTCAGTGCTTTGGGTATATTAAAAGTACTTCATAAATATAATGTGTTTTTATTATTATTATTGTTGTTGTTGTTATTAATAATAATATGGCGATGGCTATTTATATTATTGATTTTGTTGCTGTTGTTGTTATTGTTATGATGATGATAATGATGATTATTATTAATATTACTGTTAGCCCCATCTTGTGATACCTGTGCTGCTCCCTCTTTAGCCCTGAAGATCCACGTGTCGGAGGCCACGCGCTCGGTGCTGGAGGAGTTTAACTGCTTCCAGCTGGAGCTGCGGGGAGACGTGGAGATGAAGGGGAAGGGGAAGCTCAGGACCTACTGGTTGCTAGGGGAGACCACGGGGACCGCGCGGGGGGCCGGGGGGGTTAACAGTGGAGAGGCGCAGGAGGCGCAGGAGGGGGAGTAGGGGGAGGGGCTGAGGATGAGCCTATATAAAATGCCACGCCCGGGGGTAACCACACGCCCATGCAGTCAGCGGCTTCGCAGATGAACACAAGTTGTCTCCAGAGTGCCCCCCCCCCCAAGCACTCTTCTCTGGAGTTCACGTTTTGGACTATCACTGTCAGCGCTCCTGTTTTTCGTTACCTCAGTCGGGACCTCAGATGTTTCCGTTAACCATGTCGTGTGACACCGTCAGTTCTTGTTGAGTGGCCAATTGTGATGTGAGAATTTACAGAATTTGCACCTTCAGGTGAACGATGTGAGATCATGTGACAAACTCTGTAGTTTGTATCAATGTTTTTTGTGCCTTCAGGGTGAATTTTGTGAGTAGTTCTGTTCCAATTTGTAGGATGATGTTTGCATCAAGGCTAAAAAAAATCATTAGTTTGTGCTGCGATTCAAAGCCTTTCATTTTATTAATTTCATTACTTTTACATTAATTTACATAAATACCGAGGCCTCTTCAGCATTTATCACAATATCACATTTATGTCGTTGCGCATGACTTCATGCTGTATAAATTTTCTCACAATTCATCAAAGCCTTCTCTGCTGTCAAGTAAAATTAAGCTCTTTAGGTTAGAATTGACTGGGGACAGTGCCATCCGGTGGAGACCTGTTGTAAATGCCACAAAAGGACATGGTCTATTTTTGCAGGGAAAACATTTTGCAGACTTTCATGCACCCCCCCCCCCCCCCAATCCCCCCCCCCCCCCCCCCGCTCTTCCACATGACTTACCCCAGAAGATCTTCTTTCCAAGGGCAGCTGGATGATATCATGATGACACAAAAAAGACAGGCTGAATCTCTATAGACTGATGTTCTTATGCTGTGTACTGTGACTGGGGAAATCATTGCATCTTAGAAGGTAATGAGAAGTGTGTCTTTTTTATCATGAGTGCGAGACTCAACAGGCTAAAATTCAGACCTGGCTGATGATAAAATTAGAGTAGAATTGTGATGCAGATGCTCAGTGAGTCATGTTGTTTTTTTTTACTTGTTACCGTGACTAATGCTGTTTTGTGGTCACTACAAGCTTTGGGGGGGTAAAATGTCCAAGACTGGGACGGGGTTTAGAGGGGGAATTTAACCCCAAGCTTGTTATTATCTGCACACACATCCCCCCAGGTTTGTCTCCTTCGGCTCAGTTGTCTCGTGTTTGTAAGTAGTACAATTTTGACAGTTTTGTCTGTTATCTAAACTTGTGTTGTTTGTTTTTTGCATATACTATGATAAATTTGGGCTTAAACAGGTTCCTCTGTCTCTCAGCCTGAGGGGGGGGCGGAGATTTTTTGTTGGAGCTGGTTTAGTGTTACTTTTTTTCAGCAGTCGGCCAATTTTATGTCTAATAAAGTCTATGGAAATTGTCCAGTGCCTCATCCACAGTTAATGTCACATCATCCATCATTCCTCTCTGCACATTCTCCCACATTCTCTGCCAAGAGTTTGACAGCTGGTGTATGCACGGACTGTGTCGTGTCAGGGGCTCACGGTTTTTTCCCGAGTGAAAGAAAGAGAGCGAGAGAGGCACTGCTGATGAAATAAAATGAAGGGAAAAAAAGACTATCAAGAAAAGAAACCAACCAGAGCAACAGTGTGGCTCAATGATTGGGGAGGGAGAGGAGGGAGGCAGGGAGGGAGGGAGAGAGAGGGAGAGAGAGAGAGAGAGGGAGAGAGGGAGGGAGAGGAGGGAGGCGGGGGTCTAAACTTTGTCACCTCCAGGTTGTGGGTCTGGACCCCGGATGTCAGGTTACTGTTGTGTCACTTGACACAAAACACTGGCGGTGCTGTACACTAAACAGTAACGGTTTATTAATTCATTCCTGATTAATTCTTTAATTTCACACTGCTGCCAGTTTCAGAACTTCTGCCGACTCCCACGAGCACAGCAAATCAAGGACCCGCCAACGAGAGTGCGCATAAACAATCAACACACTGGTGCCCCGTGCAGTGCGCATAAACAATCAACACACTGGTGCCCCGTGCAGTCAGTAATTACTTAGCTCTATCGAGCTTGAAGTCACATGTGCTGGCAAGGTTACATGGTATATTGATTATGAATGGTGGGGGGTATATATATTTTTTGTTGTTGTTTGGGGACAGGGGCTATAAGCCATGAAATTGACTGGTATATAGACCAGAGCAGGTCTCTAATTTGGTGAATATTTGTAAGACTGAAATGTCTCATAAATGCATCAATTGACCTGTAATTTAAGCCCATTCCTTACAAAAGTTAAATACAATAAAAATATATTGAAATAAAATATGCTATCAAGATGCAGCATTTAACAATATATGGGAACATATACAAATTATTTCAGAAATGTCAGAGATTGCAATATATTTTTTAAAATATGTACTGCTGTGAAATATATTTCTAATTATGTTTTTATAAAACTCCCAAAAAATATTTGAAAACTCCAAACTTTCACAGGCACACGACGCACGTATAAATGTAAAAGTATGTAACTACGCACAGTATAAATGTACAAGTATGTAACTACGCACAGTATAAATGTACAAGTATGTAACTACGCACAGTATAAATGTAAAAGTATGTAACTACGCACAGTATAAATGTACAAGTATGTAACTACGCACAGTATAAATGTAAAAGTATGTAACTACGCACAGTATAAATGTACAAGTATGTAACTACGCACAGTATAAATGTACAAGTATGTAACTACGCACAGTATAAATGCCATTGTTTGCTTCATTTTATCTCCCTTACCATAACTGGTATATTCTGCAACCGGATGTTCACTTTGGTCCCATTTCCATTTTAAAGCCTCCGCGGAATGTTCTGGTACTTTTGAGTGCTATTCTGTAGAAACCTGACTAGACTCATGCAAATACCTGACAATATTCAATTCAATATTTTTTAAACCAAAAATGTACAACCTTGTGAAAAGATTTTTGCCCTGAAATGAGTGAATCGGAAACCTGCAGGATTGTCACTGGTGCCTAAAGAGTTAACAACTTTAAAATATATATTTTTTGACACAGGCCATGTCACGTTTTGTCTATGCTGGTCTCCAGTGACCGGGTGCCATTACTGCATTAAGCCCAGAGAAAGTTCTGGAACTATTTTATCTGTACATAATTAGTGTCTGCTCCCTGAGCGACTGCTGTCTTGGTATAGGCTACAATTTGCATTCAAGCATTTTTAATTGAGTGAGAGTGAAGTTGGAAAATGTCAACTATTTTAGGTTTCCAGCCTTGGCTCTTATCATTTATCCCACTATGACCAGAGTCCAGACTGGTGGGATCCATTTTGCCGCCTCCTGTCAGGGTTATGGGTGGAGACATGCCTGCTTGGGTTCTTCTGGCTGCCGCTGAAATAAATATCTCTTAACATGCCAGGTCTCCCACATGCCACAGGATGTCTTTAATTATTCAGACGTAAGCACACCTGAGGAGGGGAGATAGTTCTGCAGCTGAGCAGCACGGCTGCAGGTGACAGGAGAAAAAATAATTGCAAAGAAAAACAAATCTCTCCCTGTCTCTCTCTCTCTCTCACACACACACACACACACACACACACACACACACACACACTCATGACTCTTAAAACATAGTTTTGCAGTGATGCAACTCCAGGTGAATTCTTCAGTGTCTCTCATGGCCTCACTGAACCGACAATATTTCTGAGGCTGAATTTCATAGCATGAAAAATAGACAAGCTGTACCTTTTGAAAATATGTTTAATATGTATATATATATATATATATATATATATATATATATATATATATATATATTGATATATTCTTTTTACATTTTTGTTTAAAAGCAAGGTTCAATACTCTTAGTAAAGTGCCTCGTTTCCCAAATGGCTGTAGTGTGTGCAATATGCCTGTACAAAGATGCAAGAATTCATGTGTGCACGCTCAGTTGCCAAGCTATTCGCTAATCAAAAGTCATTCTTTTGACGGAGAGTCAAGTAGGCCGGTGTTTCAGATGCAAATCAGTTCCTGACTGAAAGGTATGGTAATTCGACAGGGCGTAGAAACGACACAGACTAAGATTTGCTCACATCTGAACAGCAGAACTCAGGCCCTCCAAGGACGCAGGTTGGTGCTATATTTATTGAAATGTCTTATGAGGGCAGCATTGCAACCCTAGCCCTAACCCTAAACCTAACCCTCTCGCTGATTGGATGGCTGAGAGAACCAATCACATGCAAGGCTGCCCTCAGAAGACATTTCAATAAATATAACACCAACTTGCTCCAAGGACAAGGGTAAATCTGTCCACCCTTCACTTTGATTGACTGGGCTGTAGCACATGTTGATAGGTACGTTTTCTTTACAACCCGAATGAAACAAATACCGAGGACCATCGCTGTTTCTGTCAGATAGAAAACTCGACTGTGCAAAGCTGAAAAGAGAATGAGGGGTTTATATTGATTCTGTGAATTCATTCTAACAAGACCACAAATAATCTTTGCTGATATCATGCCTCCTTTGGTGATGTCATACTACCTGATTATTTAAATGAGTATCCACAACTATTATATCTTGGTCTTAATCCATGAGCCGAATTGTTCCCCCCCCCCCCTTTTAAAAATATATTCCTAGCCTCAGTTTATTCTCAGTAAAATAATTGTAGTCACGTTTTAATATCGTGGTAGAGCGTCGATAAAACTAAAAAAATTGGCTAAATGCAGCATTACTCTCAATTTTTGCTCAATGCAACATCTCCATAACTATTTCACCAATCTTTATTATAGTTTATAAAAATTTACAATAATAGAAACATTAGTTTCATACAAACGTGAATGAGCGTTCTGAAAATCTTAGTGTTTAGAATTAAAGATAATTTAGATTTGATTCTGACTCATTGACGCCATCATGTGGTGTGTTTACTGAATAATTCGCAATTTCTTACTGTGATCTTCTTCATTTAACTCTGTTACTTTTAAATTAATTTTTAAAAACTAAACAAAAGCTTGCAAACTGACTTTCAAGCTATCCAACATTAAGGCATAGTGTTTCATAAAAGTAGTGTTTTTAGCCGTTCGTTCTGCTAACTTCCTTTAGAAATATAAAGACATTTGCTTCGTAGCGGTAAGTGTCTAATAATAATGCTTTTGAAGTGTTGCAAAACATTTTTTGAGAAACGTATAAACTAGCTACTGAATCCATTTCAACCAACTTCAATTAATTTCGTCAAAATACATTTAGAACTTCGAAGTGTGTCTTGCTGAAACGATTTAGCAACAGGGGCGTTCTTATTGGTTCACATGTCGTCACTCAGTGTAGTTAATTTCTCTGATAGGCCGTTTAACCACAGTGGCGTTACATTATACGACATTCGTCTTCATTCATTGGCTATATTTCATGCCATTCTATATAAATACGGCGAGGGTTGGTTGGAGAGCCGTCTTCGTGGCTTCTCATAACCACATGACTGTTTCCGCTAGGCCACCATGCCCACCGGAAGCATGTTTGTTGTAGTCGGACACTGGAGCAGGAAAACAGGAGAGAGTTAAAGGTTCCCATAGCCCGTTTAAAAAACAGTCCGTTTCAGGGCGCTAATCGTGGAAAGAGAACGCGATCCAGGGGTAGGCAGGAGACACCAAGCACAAGTGAAACATCACAAATAGACCCCAAACCCCTAGTGTTTAACCCCTGAAATACTCTGGGGCCAGGCGAAGCGAGGCGGGAGGCAATGGAGCCCTCACCGGCTAAGGGGAAACCACAGGGTCGGTTGCTGGTGTCCACGACTCTGGACGCTAAGGATGAGCTGGAGGAGGTAGGAGGGTTTAAACGCAGACGCAGCACTCTGCGTTTTATATCGATAGCTGGCTGCTGTTATGAACAGTCGTTGTACAAATGAATACGTCATGAATCGCGATTACAGAATAGCATCGAAGACGGTGGGGAATGGTAACTTTCTACGTTTGATCAGACATTGTGCTGGAGGTGAGGTGCCAACAGGTTAGGCACGGAGGTTGTTGTGACTAAATTGTAAACATATAGCGTCCAGATGGCTAGACGCCCACTTACCTACATTCTCGCCGCGCGCATGCCCAATAAGTTACTGTGGCGACATACACTGACTGTGACCTACACAGGGTGGTCAATTTCCACGCACGCACACGTTTATTTTCACAATTATAATGTAGAAATTTTCCCTCGGCATTGCGAGTAACAGTGTGTATATATATGGTAATGCTAAATATCCACGTGAACATGTTTGTTTGTTTACTTGCATCTCTGCACCTGGAGTCCTGGACGTTTTTTACATTACATTACAATCATTTGGCAGACGATTTTATCCAAAGGGACGTAACCGCAGATCTTCGGGCTAAGTGCCCCCTTGTGCATGGTTACTATGGAACCATATGACTTCTCTGGGAATGGAACCCACAACCTTGTGTTTCAAAAGCTGAACTGTCCTAACTGTGCAGTCTCATATATCTGCAGTTGAATCTTGTGTCTGTTGGCTGGATGTAGTGACAAAAAGGTGTGCTGATGGTGGCTGTGTATGCATGTTGGAAATAGATGCTGTGTGGTGTGTCTACATACAAACTTCTGTGAGTGTATGTGTGCCTATCTTTTTGCGGTTTCATTTTCTAATGAGGGTTGTGTGTGTGTGTGTCTTGCAGCGGTTGGAGAGATGCGTTGGGATCGTCACGTCTCTGATTAACGGGGGGTCGGAGCGTGAAGCCAACGACACGCTCACTGCACACGTGAGCCCCGTCCCCCGACCTCCACCTCCTCATTTCACTTTACTCATGCTTACTGCTTACTGCTTACTGCCCTGCTTGAGTCAGACAGTAATGTATTCAGGAACACTGCAGTGTGCATGCTGTCGTCTTTGAGTTGTTCTGAGAAAGGCATCCTGCCCATGGGAACGCGATGGATAGAGCGATAAAGCTCATCGCGATTTTCTTCATTTTACAGGGAGCCAGATGTGCCAGATGTGCCCGTGTTTCTTGCTAACTTCCGAGATCGATGTCGTTTATAGTCGTGCTTGGCGATGTCAGTCTGGTGGTGTTTGTGAAAGAATAACACAGTTTGCACACCTGACCGTGTAGACCATGCAAGAGCCAAGTACAAAACGATAAACTCTGCAACTATGTGTCTCTTGCTGTGATTGCAACTTAATTATTTGAAATAACGACTTGCGCTTCGGACGTCTCAGTCCTTCGTCAGAGTCTGATGGTATTTTAAAGAAAAGATGCGTCCAGCCTGGCTGGCTTGTACACAGACCCTACTTACAAACAAGTGGTGGTAGATATTAGCTTCCTAAAAGCATCTGTGTGTGTATTTTTACAGTTCTGTGTCTCAGTAAGAATTTACCCCTGTTTCTGACAGTATCATCTCTGTAGGCCAGTTTAAAGAAGCAAAATGTTATGGAAAATATAAAAAATCTGTTCTCTCTCAAATTCAAAATTCAAACTCTCTCCTATCCCCTCCCCTCTTCCTCTCCTCTCTCTCTCCCTCTCTCTCTCCTCTCCATCTCTCCCTCTCTCCTATCCCCTCCCCTCTTCCTCTCCTCTCCATCTCTCCCTCTCTCCTATCCCCTCCCCTCTTCCTCTCCTCTCTCTCCCCCCCTCTATCTCTCTCTCCAGGTGTGTAAGGGTTCTCAGCAGCACGAGGAGGTGTGTCTGGGGCTGTTCACTCTGCTGCTGACGGAGCCTACACAGGCACAGAGGGTAATGACATGATCCATATTATTCACCCCAATCTTAATCCACTGGGACCATCTGGGTCTGTCAGTCTTCGTACCCATGGAGACCAATGAGGTCATGGTCATGTGACCGTCTCCGTTTCTTTTTTTCTTGCAGTGCTACAGAGACCTGACTCTGGTCAACCGGGACGGGATGAGCGTGATTCTCATCAAGGTCAACCAGGTCCTGATGGAAAAGTTTCTCAAACTGCATGATGTGTGCCGCACTCAGGTAGCCCCGCCCCACCTTTAGCCCTCTGGGGGGCTGTCTCTCATTCCAGCTAGTTTAGCTCTGTCTCCATAAAGTTAATGAATCACTTGAAAAGGGAACTGACTCCATGGTTTGCTCCCTCCCTGACCCTGCTTTCTGTTTCTCATTTTCATGTTTTCTCTCTCTCTCTCCCCCTTTCTCCCTCCCTCCCTCCCCCTCTCTCACTCTCCCTCCCTCCCTCCCCCTCTCTCGCTCTCTCTCTCTCAGCTGGTGTGGTTAGTACGAGAGCTGGTAAAGAATGGGGTGATAGGAGCAGACGGGGTTCTGATGACCCTGATGAAGCAGATAGCAGGTAAACACACGCACCCGCACACGCACCCGCACACACACACACACACACACACACACACACACACACGCACACATGCACACACACACACACACACACACACACACACACATGTGAAGACGTTAACCCACCCTACCCTGGCGGTACGAGACTGAATGGCTACACACTAAAGTAACGCATTAACTATGGTCCTCCACTAGAGGGCCAACAGAGCAATAATGCCGATGCAGAGCTGCTTAATTGTGTGTAGCTGTTCTGTGTCTGTGTCAATGTGGAGTTTTTGTGTCTGTGTCAGTGTGGAGTTTATGTGTCTGTGTTGATGCGTGTGAATCTTCCTAGGTGGGGACATCTCCAGTAAGAACCTGTGGCTGGCTGAGAACGTTCTGGAAATCCTTGTGGATCAGAGGTAACCTGGGAAGGCAGAGGGAATGTCAGTGTATGGATGTCCTAAAGGATTTTCCAGTGTCTGTAAACCACCTTCTCTCTCTCTCTTTCTCCCCTTTCCACCCCCCCCCCTCTCTCAGAGAGTGGCTGATAAAGAATGGGATGCTCATTGCCATGTCGGTGTACACGTATCTGCGGCTCATCGTGGATCACCACGGCACCTCCCCACTACAGTCCCTGAGGCAGAAGGAGGTGGACTTCTGCATAGGCCTGCTGAGAGAGAAGGTGAGAGAGGGAGAGAGGGAGAGAGAGAGAAGGAGGAGAGAATGTCACAAAATCTCCATAGAACATTTATGTTAATTTTCTGAATCGACCGAATTGAAATGTAACCGAACCTCAACCCTGAGATAGAGTGAGTGAGGTTTTTTTTGGGAAATGGTGGGAATACAGGAAGAGACCTCAAATGTTCTTACCTCTCTCTGTTCTCCCCCCCCCCCCCCCAGTTCATGGAGTGCTTCATCATTGGGAGGGATCTGGTGCGGCTGCTGCAGAATGTGGCCAGAATCCCTGAGATGGATCTGCTGTGGAGAGACCTTCTGCACAACCCCCAGAACCTCAGCCCTCAGTTCACTGGTGTGTGTGTGTGTGTGTGTGTGTGTGGAGAGACCTTCTGCACAACCCCCAGAACCTCAGTTCACTGGTGTGTGCACGTCCGTGTGTATATGTGTGTGTGTGTGTGCTGTGGAGAGACCTTCTGCACAAACCGCAGACCCTCGTTCCTAAGTTCACTGGTGTGTGTGTGTGTATTTGTATGTCTGTATTAAGTACTCTTTGTGAATTTCTTCTCTCTGTACCCTCTCACCCCCCCCACCCCCCCGCCTCTCCCCCGCAGGTCTGATTCAGTTGCTCACCTCCCGCACCTCCCGAAAGTTCCTGGCCTGTCGCCTCACCCCCGACATGGAAACCAAACTCCTCTTCATGACCTCACGGGTAAAGGTGGGGGTGGTGGGGGGGCGCTTGCTTTTGCACTGGGCAGAAACCGTGAACAATGCCCACACCGTTACACACCGTTACACTGACTTATCCGCCAGCCACCCACACTCTCTCCTCTTTCCTGAGTCAGGGTCAAACTCTGCCATCGGCCGGCCGTAACCAGGAGTAACCAGCAGCCAAGGGACACAGTTGTTTTTGTTCCATCAGGAGTGGTTTCCCGGGGTTACCACTGCATAGCTCCTCTCATTAATGCAGCCAATGTCTACAGGGTACCAGTCTGGCCGATAAACCATATCAACATTATCTAATTTTTCTTTTTGTTTAAGCGTAATACCAATACCAATTTTCCCCGCTAAAAAAATGTTTTCCCCTCAAGAGAAATACTAATAGTTTATAACCTTAATTTGTCTTTGCATGCTTATTGACTATTGTTAGTTAAATAATTAAATAATTGTCAGTTCACCTTTGAGGACACAACCATACATGACTATCTTTGTCCCACTAAATCCCGCCCTGGCCCCTCCCCCTGGACCACAGGTCCGGTTCGGGCAACAGAAACGGTACCAGGATTGGTTCCAGAGGCAGTACCTGTCGACGGCGGACAGCCAATCCCTGCGCTGCGACCTGATTCGCTACATCTGCGGTGTGGTGCACCCGTCCAATGAGGTGCTGAGCTCCGACATTCTACCCCGCTGGGCCATCATTGGCTGGCTGCTCACCACCTGCACGGTAAGGACTAATCAGCACCCAGAATACACCTCCTGTAATGTCAAGGCCGCACTTTTGTACCGTACGGTTTGACAAGAAGGCCTCACTGTCCCTGTCTCCCCGCTATTCTCCAGTCCAACGTTGCTGCGTCCAACGCCAAGCTGGCTCTGTTCTACGATTGGCTGTTCTTCAACCCTGAGAAGGACAGCATCATGAATATAGGTAAGCATAGAGCCACACCCCTCTGCCTGATACAGGTGTATATGTCTGTATTGGTGTACAGGTGTATATCTGAGGATCGGTGTACAGGTATATGCCGTATATCTCTGTATGAGTGTACACTTGTGCGTGTCTGTAGGTGTACTTCTCTACATAATTGTTGGATTACCTTTCTCTTCCCTCTTTTCTTTCCCTTCCTCTATCTCTTCCCCACTCTCTTTTTCTCCCACTCTCTCTCTTTCTATCTCCCCCCCCCCCCCCCCTCTCTCTGTCTGCAGAGCCGGCCATCTTGGTCATGCACCACTCAATGAAGCCTCATCCCGCCATCACGGCCACTCTGCTGGACTTCATGTGTCGGGTCAGTCTCTCCTTTGCTTCTCTCTCTCGCCCCTAAACCTCTGCAGCCGCTCTACACCACTGTGCCGCAGGAGTGCGCTAGCAGCCTCTGTCCCAAAACTGAAGGCCTCAAAAAACACTGTGTCTGCTGCGGTCTCACAAATGTACCTGATAAACTCTTCTGAAGACTCTTGTTTGCTCTCCCTCCTCTCTCTCTCTCTCTCTCTCTCTCTCGCTCTCACAGATCATCCCTCACTTCTTCCCCCCGTTAGAGGTACAGGTGCGACAGGGAGTCTTCAACTCCCTCAACTTCATTATGGAGAAGAGAGTGCTGGCGTGAGTGTGTTGCCTACGGATACGCAGTCAGACACGCACGGGCACACGCGTGTAATGTGTACATGCCTGCTTCTGTCATACTTATACACACATACATGGTCCTACTCACAGTATCTCACACACACACACACACACACAGACACACACACTAACACACACACACAGACAGACACACACACACACACACACACAGACAGACACACACACACACACACACACACACAGACAGACACACACACTAACACACGTACCCACACACATACCAACATGGACGCACACACACACCCAGAGGTATAAAGGGTGCTTTATATATTTTTTCTATTCCAATCTCAAGCATAAATGTAAGGACCAATAATTAATATCGATCAGTTTGCCTTCAAGGTTGTTATGTCGGCTTTAAAGGTCAAGTTTTACACAGGATTATGTGTTGCTTTTTGACATGTATACTCTTGCTATAAAAAAACTGTATATTTTCTATATACAGTCACCTGGCCCCCCTGTTTGATAACCCTAAACTGGACCGAGAGTTGCGCTGCATGTTACGGGACCGCTTCCCAGAATTCTGCAGTTCCCCCTCTCCCCCCACTGAAGGTGAGAAGGGTCCATCGCTTGGTGTGTCAAGTGCTTGATTTTTACCTGGAGAACTATGACAAAGGTGCTCTTCTTTCAAAAAGTAAACAATGTCTTTATTAATGTGGCACATCAGCTGAGGAGATCTGAAGCTGGAGCATTCTGGACTTATTGAAATGAGAAGAGTGCCTCTGTGATGGCTTTTGAAGAGGACCTAATTCAGTGGGCTTTTTTCTGAAGGGACCCTTTTGACTGTGGCACCCACTCCAGCTGTGCTCAGTTTTGCTTTATTTTTATGCCTTATTTTTATGCTTTATTTTTGTATGTTTTGTAAAAACTGTACATTATTACATGATTTACCCAATTTTAAAAGCGGGTATCACCAGCCGTTACTTTTCCCTGAGGTGAAATTAATGTACATAACTACAGATATCCTAGTTTTATGTTTACATTTTTCATACTTGGTGTAAGAAAAATGTAAAGTAAAATTGATGGATATGCATCATATTTGTGCTATGGTGCCCATCCCCCCCCCCCCCCAATCTCACAGTGAAAATGGAAGAGTCCGCTTCCATGGAGATGGACAACCACGTGCTGGACAAGGAGGACGGTGGCTATGACAACACGGAGGCCGCCTTCAGCGATGATGAGGAAGAGTTGAACAACAAAAGTGAGAGGGGATATATATATATATTTATATATATATGAGAGTGTATATTTATATATTACACACACAACACACTTTCAAATTTTTTTTTAAATTAAATGAATTCTGCTTTGAATTTGCGCTCGCAGCACATTCATTCTGAATTTAGGGTAATTCCATTGACACCTGTTCACACTAGTGCCAAGTCTCATCTGAACCCAGAGTGTATTCACACCGTGTGTGTGTGGTCCACACTGTGGTCACACGTGATTTTGGTTTTTGGCATTTTGATTTTCTTAAACTCTGTCGTTTTTCCCCTTCTTCAGACAAAAAGCGGGAATTCAGGTTCCACCCAATCAAAGAGGCCATAATCGAGGAGCCTGCTGACATCACGCCCTACGTGGACCAATTAGATGAAACTGTGAAGGAAAAAGTACTGCAGTTGCAGAAGGGAAAGTGAGTGGAGCCCGAAAGTGCCTTACTTCTTTTCTCTTTCTCTCCATCCCTTCTCCCTTCCTCCCTCTCCTTTCTTTCCATCCCGCTCTCTCTCTATATCTCTCCATCTTTCTCTTTATTTCAATCTCCCCTCTCTCTTCCTCTCCCTTTCTCTCTTCCCCCCTCTCTCATCCCTCTTTTTCTGTCCTCCTCCTCTCTCATCTCCCTCTTCCTCTTTCTCTCTCGCTTTGTGTGTGTGTGTGTGTGTGTGTGTGTGTGTGCGTGTGTGTGTGTGTGTATAATCTATGCCTACTCAATTTCGGTGGAACAGCATCAGTTGTTAAGTGCTTTACAACTCTTGTCTTTTCCAGTGACACTGAGATTCAGTGTGAGCTGATGCAGGAGATTGTGGACCTGATCCTAGAGGTGAGTTTATTAACCTGCTGACGTTCTTCAGCGCATCAGGCAGTGAATAAAAGAGTGTATTACCCTGTACTGGGTCTTATAGGCACTTTCTGCACTCTCCCTCTCCGAGTTCACTTAAATCCATAAAGAAATTATTTAATATTGCGTCGTTTAATATTCAGGCTGTCACACTGATCTTAATAAACCTTTATTTAACTGCAGTACCTGTTTGAGCCACTGAGGGCAACATTGGACAGAGATTCCCTCTGCATGACGACATGACTCGTAAACTGTTTCTTTCTGCTCCTCTTCCTTCCCAGGAGGACTTTGACTCGGAGCAGATGTCTTCGCTGGCTTCCTGTTTGGCTGAGCTGTTTAAGGGTCACTTCCGGGGCGACGTCCTGCCTGATGAGATCACTGAGGAGTGCGTGCCTCTGATACCGTCTGCGCCGTCTGCGTATACCCTTCTGTCTGTCTGCGTATACCCTTCTGTCTGTCTGCGTATACCCTTCTGTCCGTCTGCGTATACCCTTCTGTCCGTCTGCGTATACCCTTCTGTCCGTCTGCGTATACCCTTCTGTCTGTCTGCGTATACCCTTCTGTCTGTCTGCGTATACCCTTCTGTCCGTCTGCGTATACCCTTCTGTCTGTCTGCGTATACCCTTCTGTCTGCGTATACCCTTCTGTCTGTCTGCGTATACCCTTCTGTCTGTCTGCGTATACCCTTCTGTCCGTCTGCGTATACCCTTCTGTCCGTCTGCGTATACCCTTCTGTCCGTCTGCGCATACCCTTCTGTCTGTCTGCGCAGAGTTTTAGCCTGTTTGCGCATACCCATCCATCTCCCGACATAGATTTAGCGCATACCCTTATATCTTCTCTATGTGCAGCTTGCTTTATGTTTCTCTGCGTAGTGGTAGCAAGTTGTTAGTTTCACTCTGGGTCTAAAGGTGCTGTAACCAACCCATGAGTCTCCCTGTCAGTCTGTCTGTCTCTATCAGCATTAAAGCTGTCATTCCCTTGAGTTTTTGACCTCGTCCCTCTGTCTGTCTGCCTGTCCATGGGTGAGCAGGAGCCTGGAGGAGTCTGTGTGCAAGCCCGTGTGCCTGGTCTTCAGGAACCTGTGCCAGATGCAGGAGGACAACAGCGGCTTCTCGTTCCTACTGGAGATGCTGGCCGAGCTGTATCAGAAGCAGCCCAAGATCGGCTACCACCTGCTCTACTACCTCAAGGCCAGGTGAGGGCGCCATTGAGTCGGCCTGCCAGGGTGAACGAGTCAGGGAGA
>CM040395.1:63892379-63899879 GCA_022702515.1 Ilyophis sp. 1 JC-2022 | reverse complement strand
CCCACCTTGTGTTCTTTCAAGCCATGACTTTGAATGGGAACACTGTTTGATACCTTAAATTTTAACAGAGTCGACGAGAAGTGGCCACATAGGAACGCTTTAATGGGAAAAGCAGTACTTCCAGTTAAAAATATATATATTTTACAGGATATTGTGATAATGGGATCAAAGCTTGTTTGTGGTTTGAATGCAGGTTGTCTTTGCTTGTTTTGGGGAAGGACGATGAAGTGAGCCTAAATCATGATTTCTGATTGGGTGTTGCCACGGTCACGGGTGGGCCAATGAGGCGTCAGCTATAATCAGTCAGTTAATTTTATTAAAAAGGAGGACTACAAAGACAAACGGAGGAACAAACTCCTGAGACGACAGCCAAGAGCTTTTTAAAAACCAGTTTCTTTCTACTGACCTATTTTCATATAAAGAACATAAAATATAATATTAATAAAAAAAGGCCAAAAAATAGGGAAATGTGTTAAATTACTGTGGTGTTTTGTGTCTGAAATATGACTGATTTTCACTACATCAAACATGCTGTGGATTAGATTGAAGACTGTGATTTAAAGAACTACTGTTTTAACTCCTGTTCATAATTTTTTGATTAAATTCATTGTATAAAATGGATTATATGGGGAGTCCTGGGTTGTGCATTCAGTCAAAGTACTAGTTGCTGGTTCAGTGGCCGTGGAAATCAAGTCCTGATCATACCGGGGCAGACTGCAGCAGCGAGTCCTACGATTGGAGGATTTAATTCTGCAGGGCATTCATTGGTCAACCTCTGGGGAAATAGCCGCACAGCTCAGATCGCAGAGTTAACAGAAGCAGGATCTGGCTGCATTGTCTGCATCCCAATACTGGAAAAATGCACCCTCCTTTCCTCCACTACTACCACCTCCTCCTCTCCGTGCCCCGGAAACAGATCTAATGTTGCTGATTACATCTTAATTACATGTTAATGGTTACATATGAATTAATGTCTCGACGCAAACCGCAACGTCGGGTACATTGTATACTGTACATGCAAATACTTGTGCATACTTCTGGGTAGGAGAGGAGTGGTAGTGGGGGAGTGGAGGAAAGGAGGTGGGGAGTGAATAATATTGGGACACACCATTGTAGAATGTGTAAAAAAAGAACATCTCATATGCGCTACAGGACAGCTATATAAAAGAGGACGACTTAGGTGCTCAACAACCAGGACAAGTAGGTTAGAAGAAGATACCTCACCCGGACAACTTCACTGGGACTAACCCGAAAATAAGGTGTGAAGTTGTCCGGGTAAAGAATCCTTTATTCTAGAATGTTGCTTTCCCAAATTGATCGAGGACAGTTTAGCCTTACAGTGGTGAGCGGGTATTCCAAAGCAGCAGGAAACATTAAAGTAAATAAAATGGTGGGTGGAAATGGAATGAGGTATGGCTAGGTTAAGGTATGGCTAGGTTAAGGTATGTAGAATGAGGAAGAGGAGCTCACAGACCATTTAATTTGAGTGCACACTGAAGAACAGGGAGCATCATGGCCCACACAAGCAGTGTTCAATAGCTACAACTGATTCCCTTTTCCTCCCCAAATTTGCAATCATCAAAACGTGCCTTGAGTCTACCTGCACAGCACATGAAACACTTCACCTGAAGGGCCGGCATTCCTGCAGTCACTCACCTCCAAGCCGATTACTTTTCCTCCCAAAGTCTACACAGTAGCCTACGCCAGGAGAGCTTGCCAATAAAACAAAAAACCTTGACCATTTTAAAAATAGAATTAACCTTTATTTAAAAAATGTGACCATAAATATTAAAGCATGTGAAATTAGGATAATTTCTAACATTTCACAATGACACAAACGGTTAAAAATGCACTTTGCATTGGCAACAATGAATATGAATGTATAATAGTCCATTCTCCAAACGCACGTTAGCTACAACCATCTTTGCGCCCTCTTTTCGGCCAAACGGGGGACAGCGTTTTTACAGTGGCCAGGTGCTTCTTGAGCCGAGATTGCAGTCTTCCTCTTGCCAAGGTAAAGACAGAGCCGCGATGGTCGGGACTTGGATTGGCCAGAGTTTCAGGCGGTTGCGAGGTCGCCTCATCATCCGAATTTGTTTGAGTGTCCACGAGCTGGTACGAGGGCCTGCGGGGCGTGAGACACGACGGAGAGCGCACGCGCAGAGGAGTCCCTTTTACTTTTCCGGAGGCAAAAGCACTTGCCCTGTCCTCGAAATATAACGACTCCCGTCTCCCGATGCCTGGGCTCTCTCCGAGGGTCTGGAAACCATACGGGGTGGTAATTTTGGGGACAGGTAGAGACATTGCCGCACGCGTCGTTGGGCTAGACGGGTCCTTGTTAAGCGCTGTACTACAGCGCTGGAGAACATACTCCGGCCTGGGTCGGTGAGGAGTTGAGCAGGGGGAGAGTGAACAGCGCGGTATTGACCCTCTGGGGGACCCAATTCCGGTCATCTCTGGATTAGATGGCGGTTGCGGACTATGTGTCCGTCGCGAGAGTGGACCCAAAGAGGGAATTGTAAACCTCACGACTCGATCAGGAGTCAAAACTAGGCCTACATCTCGCAGTGCTGTTGGACGGCTCTTCGCGTAGTTGTGGGCTTCCTGTAGGGATGGCAGTCCTAAGAATTTCTTTTTGTTGTTTTCCAGGTCGCAGTTCACGACGGCTGAATGTCTGTCGTCGTCAAAAGCATGCTTTTTGGATACATACATTTTGTTTAGCTTCCAGGACCAAAAAAAAAAAAAAATTTCAGTTATAACACTTTTTTTATCGGCAAAAGCAAGAGAGGATATTTTAACGGCTACGAAGCTTAGCGGACATTTCTAAAATAATATAAGGGGCGTAAATTCTCACTGCCATTTGTTGGATTCCATCGGCTTCAATCCATCAGTCTGCGCAAGGTCAACCAATCACAGGAAGGCATGGGTCAGCACACCTGTCGGCTAAGTGCAGAAGGGGAGGGCGCACGTAGGCTGTAACCTAGCAACAGCGTAAAAAGTTTTTTTCTTAAAATAACCAAATTTTAAAAGCACCAAACATTATGAGAAATGTTGTTGTAATGGAGGAACATAATCAACACATAATAATAAAGATAATTTTTTTTTTAAAGTGTCCCAGTTTTAACACGCACAGAGGACAATACAATCACGTTATTCAATACAAAATAAAATATGCTCTTACAACAGAACCACTTCCACGTATTATTCATGGCAGAAAAGCAAAACCTTATCGGCTATTTCTCAGCTATGTGACTAGTGACTACATGCAAGCGATCGCCAGAGGGTGCTGCGTTCTCAACAGCCCGCGAGATTGGCTTTTATTGGATAGTGCGATGGGGGGGAATGATTTAAGTGCAACACCCGGAAATTGTGCGATCTCAAAATATGTTCGCTACAGTTTATCAATGGAGGGGTTTGCTACTTCCTGGCGGGTGTGACATCTTTTTACAATAATAAACCGGGCGGGTAGAACCGGCTGGTAAACACATGGTAGACACGCAGTTGGATTAATTTAATTATTTAATTTTATCTGTATGATGGCCGTCGTTTTTGACCGACAGAGTTAACCCTTAACGGTAGCCAGCTGCTGTTCACCCAATCGGGTTGAGCAATATAGTTCTGTGGGTTGAGCCGATGAACGGAATGGGACCATCGCTCGCTAACGTCATTGTAATCTAACGTTAGTTACCTTGTAAACAATGTAACGGTAGACTCAACACATTACATTTTCAGACACCAAACTAGGGGGTTTTCGGCTATCCGTAGCCCGCTTTGCACAGCAGTAGCATAGTAATCAGTAGCTGGCTAGCTTGCCAGTCTGACATTGTTGATGATCATTGTAGCCTACCTGGGCATGTCAGCAAAGTAAGTTGCTCAAGTAGCAAGCTCGCTATGTAACGGTGAGTTACATGTTTTTTTTTTGTAGTGCGTGAAATGTTTGCTTTTACAGATTGTTATACGTTATGTTTTGAGTAGTTATATGGGTAACTTTACGATTCAATGTAGTGAGTTTGTTATCATAAATGCTATTATAATATGCTTGGATATTAGGAACGTCGATATAAACGCATGCCATAGTCGCTGTTCATTGTTCTTCTTGCCATATGAACTCGGTCTTGCTTTGTAAGTCAAGGCCACATGTCAAATAAGTAGATGTATGATAATAAACGGAACATAAAGTTTTTTTTCTTTGAAATTCTGAGTGTTACACGGTGAATGCTGCTGTTAAGGGGTTTTAACTCAGTCTTCCAGTATGGCAACAGACGTGAAGCGACTGAACGTATTATGCGCCAGAACAACAGTGTTGAGTGTGGTTGGGGATCTGGATATCTGAGCGGTGCTGTCGGCTACCTCTCTCTGAGCTAAGTGCTCACTATGGCGTAATGACAGTCACCCTGCTAAGGATGGCATGATATTGCATTGCATTTAGCAGACACTTTTGTCCAGACTGACTTGCATTCAAGTGGGTTAAATAAGCAACAGTTCTTCTGAAAAGGAACATTGAAATACCCAGTAGCAATAAACAAAGTCTCCATATGACGGCTTTATATAGCATATATTAAGCCTTCATAAACGTGACATAATGGCTTCATAAATCGTACATAAGCAAATGCCATGCTTCATAAAGTCACATAACACCTTATGCAACATGTTATGCCAAATGTGGCAAAACCAACAATGTCACCTGGCTAATAGCTAAACATTATAGAGGGGGACATAAAACATGCTTATGCAGGATGCTAGGCTAACTGAAGCATTTGGCAAAAGATGTTGCGTAATAAAATGTTATGTTACCATTTATGAAGCATGGCATGGCATCCTCAGATCTGCGCGTCTCTGTTTAAGATGTAGCTGATCTTTAACTCTAGTTCGCCCCTCTTCTTGAGTTTCGCAGATATGTATAGACAATGAGCCTGGGCAGAAAACGCAGAGCTGCCGTCCCAATCGCAAGCCCTCCGCGGCCCAAAGCCAGAAAGAAGAAAGAGGAGCAGCCTGAGACCGGACCTCCAGTATCCCACAATGCACTGCGCGGAGACACAGCAAGGAATGGGGTGGCCGCAGCCTCCAGGGAAAGGGGCCAGGGGACAGCCTCCAACGTGCCCTCGTCTACGAGACGGTCACCAAGGTTCAAGTGTCCAAGTCAGGAACCTGCCGAGGAGGTCCTTGCAGGTAATGAAGAGATATAATAAAGGAGAGAGGGATGGAGAAAGGAGAGAAATGGAGAGGGAGGACACAGAGGATATAATAAAGTTGACATAAGGGTTCTTGTAGGGGCAGGAAAGTAATGTTTATGTGTTTAAATATAGTATATAAATTAGGGGTGAGACTGAATTGTTTGACTACAAAGTCACCAGTCAATTACTGTACTTGGATTTGTGTTCAGATACTTTTCTAGAATAAGTACATTTAAAATTTTTAAATAGACTTGTATTCCTTCTCTGACATACTAATGAAGTAGTGTTCATCAAGTTTTTTTAAATTTATAGTACAAATTTTGCTGAAAGTGTGAGGGAGTTGAGTTTTAATTTACACAGAAAGGACAGTGTTTCAGGACGGATGTATTGTAATTTACACAGAAAGAACAGTGTTTCAGGACGGATGTATTGTCTTCGGAGCCATGTAATACTTGACTATCCCTTCTGCAATTTCACTTTCATATTTTGACCCATGACAGAAGAGTAAGTTTATTTGCACATTTGTGTGGACCTGTGCTCTTAAAATTTTGGAATATTTGTTTCTCAGGCCAGGTCGGCATAGCAACGTCTCCAGGCGAGGCTGAAAACGGGGAGGAGCCTGAGCAGTGGTCCAGCTCTTCACAGCGTCCTCTGCTGGTCCAGGAGGACAGTGACATGAGCCTGATCATAAACCTGGGTGAGATTCTTCACTGTCTGCTTGCGTATAGATGGACAGAGGGAGCCACCAGCGATTTTTGGGTCCCATGAAAAGATCTCGCATTGGGCCCCACCCCCCAGGCCATCCCATCCCTGCACAAATTACAGCACAACTTTTTGAGGGGCCCTGTCAGTCAGGGCTCTTGGAATCAGACTTACCCCCACCTCATACAGCACCACTAGACGGTGCATCTGTTCCATTTGTTATTGAGTTGATAAATTGTATTGATTTTAATGAATTGATTAATCATGTTTGTAGAGGATGAGCAACGCGGGAAGCGACGCAGGCGAAAGAAGAAGAGTGCAGTGAAGAGGAAGAGGGGCGTGGCCAGCGGAGAGGAAGGCAGGGCAGAAGGAACTGGGTGGGGCAAGGAGGGCGAGGGGCCAGACGAGAGTCAGATTGAGGTGGAGATTGACAGAGAGCTGGACAGAGAGCTGGAGAGCAAGTCCCGGCAGCACAACCTGACTTCCGCCAACGTGCGCAACATCATCCACGTGAGTCCTCTAACGTGCCCAACATCATCCACGTGAGTCTTCTAACGTGCACAACATCATCCATGTGAGTCTCCAATGTGCCACACCCAGCCCAGCACCACCTGTGTCTTATTCCAATCATTCATTCACTCCTTCACACACTCAATTCTTCACATACACACTCGTGCACTTTACTTGGACACACACACACACTCACTCATTCATACACTGATTTACTCACACTCTCCGTTTACTTATTCACTCACACACTCACACACACACACACACACACATACAGTCATTCATACACACTCATTCATACACATGCTTACTCACTCACTCACTCACTCACTCACTTGTTTATTAACACACTCAGGCATTCATACACTCATTCCTTTATACACACACACACATACACACACACACTTCAGAGAACAGCATGCGTACATTGGCTATTCCAGAATGTGAGGAGGGGAAAAAATGTTTCACCCGAGAAGAACAACCATATCGATATCAGAGAGATCCATGTTCATGTTCAAGCTCCTCCCTTTCACAACTCCACTATTCTCCTCTCACTAATCTGTGTTATTGGAGCCCTCCCCCGGCACCCACGTGGCCCCTCGGGGCCCCACAGGAACGTGCGCTGATCGCTGCTTCCTCTCCGTTCCCTTTCCCCACAGGAAGTGATCACCAATGAGCATGTAGTGGCCATGATGAAGGCCGCCATCAACGAGACGGAGGCCGTGCCTGCGTTTGTGAGTTTCTGTGTTTGTGAGTCTCTGTTTGTGAGTTTTTGTGAGTTTTCTTTTATGTTGGACATTCCCAGAAAACGGGAGTGAAAAGCAGTTGTTTTTTATATATATCTAACAGGAAGGTAGAATTTGTTTGATGAAACACAGAGGCTTTAGGAAGGCTGAGTGGTTTCTGGGAACCTCTCTTATCTCTTGTTTCTGTCAGGAACCCAAGATGACGCGCTCCAAACTAAAGGAAGTGGTTGAAAAAGGAGTGGTGAGTTCTTCCCCTATGACAGTACCCCGGCATCTTCTTATGCAGGCTGTGCTTTTGCTCGTGGAAAAGCCCAAATAATGTGGTCACATTTATGTTTGAATTAAACTAAAGTTTGAATTGAAGTTTG
>CM040395.1:63787379-63887379 GCA_022702515.1 Ilyophis sp. 1 JC-2022 | reverse complement strand
CACCCCCCACTCACACACACTCACACACACACACACACACACACGCACACACCCACCCCCCACCCACCCCCCACTCACACACACTCACACACACACGCACACACCCACCCCCCACCCACACACACTCACACACACACGCACACACCCACCCCCCACTCACACACACTCACACACACACGCACACACCCACTCACACACACTCACACACACACGCACACACCCACCCCCCACTCACACACACTCACACACACACGCACACACCCACCCCCCACTCACACACACTCACACACACACGCACACACCCACCCCCCACTCACACACACTCACACACACACGCACACACCCACCCCCCACTCACACACACTCACACACACACGCACACACCCACCCCCCACTCACACACACTCACACACACACGCACACACCCACCCCCCACTCACACACACTCACACACACACGCACACACTCACCCCCCACTCGCACACACCCACCCCCCACTCACACACACTCACACACACACGCACACACCCACCCCCCACTCACACACACTCACACACACACGCACACACCCACCCCCCACTCACACACACTCACACACACAGGAGTAACCCAGAAGTATACCCAGAAAGTATCCACCAATTACCATCACCATTGTTTGATGCTAACGGCTGTCAGAAGGGTAACTAACGGCTGTCAGAAGGGTAACTAACGGCTGACAGAAGGGTAACTAACGGCTGTCAGAAGCGTAACTAACGGCTGTCAGAAGGGTAACTAACGGCTGACAGAAGGGTAACTAATGGCTGTTGGTCACAGGTTCGAGGAGCCACTGGCGGACGTGCTGACGGAGCGCCACCGCACGGTGAAGGAGCAGCTAGCGGCTCTGCGCCGCCGTCAGGCTCTGCCCGTGCTCATAGCCCGTCCCTGCACCCTCGTACTCACCCAGACACAGAAACAGCAGCTGCAGCAGCAGATCCAGCAGGTATGGCGCCCCCTGGTGCCCAATACGGAGAATCGCAGGCACAGTCAAAACTACTGTTCACACAATAAAAACCAGGTGAGACAGGTGAGATGGTTGTATTTTGTCCCTGGCAGCACGTCCAGCTGCTGACCCAGGTACACATGCTGACCAGCCCAGTGGAAGCACTGCAGAGTGAGGCCATCACCGCAAGCTTCTTCCTGGTGGGTGAATACGGCCTGCCCCTGCTCAATCATTAAAACATGTATAACTGAAGGGGGGTGGGGGGGTATTTCCAAAAGGATTGACTGACTTTTTCACTTTTTTTATTCTTTAAACTACATGATTGAAGATGTACTTTCTCATTCGCAGAGAAACGTTTCACCTCTACACATGCTCTGACGATGTAAATTATAGTTTGTAGTTTCCCAGTTTCTCACGTCTCTAACATAGTCCTGTGAAGTTTCACTGTACTTTTATCTTCTTTCTCTTTAATGCTTGTTGTGCCTTCCTCTCCCCTCCTCTCCCTCGGGGCGATGCAGTCGGAGCTGGAGTCGTTTGCAGAGCGCGGAGATCGAGCGCGGGGAGACACGGAGACGGGTTTTAACAGCGTCTTCAGGGCCTGTAACCTACAGGGGGCGCTATCGCTGCTGGAGGAGATCAATCTGAGCCCTGCACCACAAACCCCGACCCACTGCAAGCTTGAGCGTTCCGCTGGGGGTGAGGAACGTGTGTGTGTGTGTGTGTGTGTGTGTGTGTGTGTGTTTTTCTGTGTGCATATGTGTGTGTTAGTGTCTATATTTGTGTGTATGTGTCTCTGTGTGTGCATGTGTATTTCTGTGTTCATGTGTGTGCGTTGTGTCTGTCTGTGTGGTTCTGTACGTGTATGTTTGTGTGT
Organism: Ilyophis sp. 1 JC-2022; assembly: GCA_022702515.1. Classification (NCBI taxonomy): domain Eukaryota; kingdom Metazoa; phylum Chordata; class Actinopteri; order Anguilliformes; family Synaphobranchidae; genus Ilyophis; species Ilyophis sp. 1 JC-2022. Next base: position 63,885,526 of record CM040395.1, on the reverse strand, counting down.
GTGCACGCACGTGCGTGTGCGTGTGAAGCAGCCCCTCCGCTCAGTGCTGATGTCCCGCTGGTCTTTGGCAGGGTCCTCCTTCCCCCTGCTGCCTCCACAGTTGGCCTGGCTGCTGGCCACCCGGCCCGTCTTCATGTACCCCGAACTGCTACCCCTTTGCAGTCTGGACCCTGCGCTGCACCCCTCTCGCACAAACAGCTTCTATACCCGCGGGGAGGACAGGTACACACTGCTACACACACCCCTCTCGCACAAACACCTTCTATACCCGCGGGGAGGACAGGTACACACTGCTACACACACCCCTCTCGCACAAACACCTTCTATACCCGTGGGGAGGACAGGTACACACTGCTACACACACCCCTCTCGCACAAACACCTTCTATACCCGCGGGGAGGACAGGTACACACTGCTACACACACCCCTCTCGCACAAACAGCTTCTATACCCGCGGGGAGGACAGGTACACACTGCTACACACACCCCTCTCGCACAAACACCTTCTATACCCGCGGGGAGGACAGGTACACACTGCTACACACACCCCTCTCACACAAACAGCTTCTATACCCGCGGGGAGGACAGGTACACACTGCTACACACACCCCTCTCGCACAAACAGCTTCTATACCCGCGGGGAGGACAGGTACACACTGCTACACACACCCCTCTCGCACAAACAGCTTCTATACCCGGGGGGAGGACAGGTACACACTGCTACACACACCCCTCTCGCACAAACACCTTCTATACCCGCGGGGAGGACAGGTACACACTGCTACACACACCCCTCTCGCACAAACAGCTTCTATACCCGCGGGGAGGACAGGTACACACTGCTACACACATAGACATGCGTGCACACCCACACTCATCACTCAAAACGCACACACACACAGCCTGGACCCAGCACTGCACCTGTCTCATACAAACACCTGGACACGACGCACACACACACACCCTCTCTCTGATTGAAATGCATTCTCTCCTCTCCAGTCTGGTAGTGCTGGGCCTAAGGAACTTCAGTGGGACCCAGAGCCCGTATGAGCTGCTCTGCCAGTACTTGCACAGACTCACACAGACTCACACAGACTCACACAGACTCACACAGACTCACACAGACGCACACACACACCCTCTCTCTGATTGAAATGCATTCTCTCCTCTCCAGTCTGGTAGTGCTGGGACTAAGGAACTTCAGTGGGACCCAGAGCCCGTATGAGCTGCTCTGCCAGTACTTGCACAGACTCACACAGACTCACACAGACTCACACAGACTCACACAGACTCACACAGACTCACACAGACGCACACAGACGCACACACACACACCCTCTCTCTGATTGAAATGCATTCTCTCCTCTCCAGTCTGGTAGTGCTGGGCCTAAGGAACTTCAGTGGGACCCAGAGCCCGTATGAGCTGCTCTACCAGTACTTGCACAGACTCACACAGACTCACACAGACTCACACAGACTCACACAGACTCACACAGACGCACACACACACCCTCTCTCTGATTGAAATGCATTCTCTCCTCTCCAGTCTGGTAGTGCTGGGCCTAAGGAACTTCAGTGGGACCCAGAGCCCGTATGAGCTGCTCTGCCAGTACTTGCTCCGCGCCAAGGGACTCAAACAGCTGCGCACGCACATCAACGACATGTGCCACCGTAGCCCTGACAACGTCATCAAGGTGCCAACCTTCAGCTTTCTGCTCCAACAGGAAGTGTGTCACGTTAAGGCCCCCCCCCCCCCCCGTAGTGTTTGGTTTTTGCTTCAGCTTTTGCCGATTCTAGTTCCAAATGATTTCCACACTGCTGCTTGTCTTTTTGTGGCTTTTTTCCGCCCTCTTTTTGCCACAGTCTGGTGTCACACCTTAAACCCTCCCCCTGTCTTTGGCTCTCAGTTCTACATGCAGCAGAACGTGGTTCCCCCCATGCCATTGGCTTGCCGTAAAGTGAAACCCAGTGAACAGCACCCTCCGGTGGAGAGAGAGGAGATAGTCATGCCCTTGTGGCTACGGGTAAGAAACCACCTACGACCAATTTGCTTTGAGCAGAACTGTGCTCTGAAATAAACAGTCTCCACGTGATTAATACCAAGTCCTCCAGTAGAAGGCAGCATAAGAGCTTTAATTTCAGGATAAAAAAGTACAAATCGAAAGTTTTGGCTGAATAAAATAGGTTTAATATTATTGTATTTGTTTTATTTGGTTCTGTTAACTTTATGACTGTTAACAATTATTATTTATTACATGGTATATTTAAAATGTGTAACATATACATAATCATAATATACATTATTACAGTATTTAAAAGTCAGTTTTTTCAGGTGAGATTAATGAATGTGTACCTTTTTTTGCCCACCTGCAGAAGAGCGTGCCACATATTCACAGGGCTGTGATTGTCTATAACCAAACCCTACAGGAAGCTCCGCCTCCAGCTGCACCTGCCACACCTCCCTATACCTTCCCCCCCAACACACGCTATCCTCCAAAACTCCCTACGACCCTCGCCTTATACCCGTACGGCTTCAGATGGCAGCGTCCCGCCTCTGTGCTCGCAGCCTGTCGGTCTGTAACTGCAGGACAGGGGATGACAGAAACGCTCCGTAAACTGGTTTTCATCCAACCCGCCCCCCCAAAACCTCCGCCCCCGCCTCTGCCTCCCCCGCCCCTGCAGGTCCTCACCATTTCAGCAGGAGGCGCCATCGGCGTGCTGGACTTGGGACGGCAAGCGGGGGCAACGGTCGTGTCGGGCGGCGCAAACGAGGCGGTTAAACCGGAGGCTGTCTGTCACAGAGTCCCGCCCACCGTCGTCATCAACATGACCGCCCCATTGGCCGCTGCCGTCATCTGCCCCGCCTTTTCCCGCGAGGGATTGGCTGGTCTCCCCGGTGAGTCACAGGGTGCCGTCGCTCTACCGTACTCCCCCCTCACTCTGCTTGGAAAGCTCGGCAGGCCGCTGCTGCCCGATTCTCTGAAGCCTGACCCCCCCGAGGACACCCTGCCTGCCCCCCCGGAGAGCGACGCTAAAACAGAACCCGAACCCAAGCTCCTGTCCAAAGCCCCCAGGCGTCCCGTCCTCAAAAACCGGAAGAAAAAAAAAAAACTGGGTACGAGGGCGACTGTAGAGAATGGGGCGGTGCTCCCTGGGTCCAGCGGTGACCCCCAAAAGCCCGGAGCATTGTGGGATGGGGGTCCTAGCACGGAAGCGGATGGCGGCTCCCACGCCGGTACGGTGGTCCCCAAACTGGGAGTACTACAAAATCAGCCCCCTTCAGCTCCCCATGGGACGGTCCCCGCTCCTGCAGGGAGTCTCAAGTATGTCCTGGTACAGAGCACCTCCAAAGGTGCACCCCAGTTTTTTCTTGTACCCCAAAACTGTACGATCGCGAACGGGGTGCTGTTGAGCGTAGCAAGGGAGGCCCAAATTCAAGAGAGCTCCGCCGGGACCCCTGCGAGGGAACCGCCCACCTCCCCCAAAACCGGCCTGGGATCTCCTGTGGGAGCGGCTGAGCCGGAGTGGGCTGAGCGAATAGTGGGATGGGAGGAAGAGGAGGAGAAAGAAGAAAAATACGCCGGCGAAGAAGAGGAACTGGAAGCGGGAGATTTTGGGGGGCCCCTCTTGGCCCTGTCGGAGTCCTCGGGGAGCCCCGCCTCCAGTCCACGCACCCTGGAGAAGATGGAGGATGAAGGGGTGGAGTGGACTGGGCTGTTTGCCTCCACACCCCAGCACAGCCCCCAGGGAAAGCAGGAAGCGGAGGCGGAGGGGCTAGATGACATCACCATTGAGGAAGTGAAGTCGCCATTGTCTGAGCAGTCCGTGCTGTCCGTGCTCGAGCTGCAGGTGTGTTTGTGTGTTCAGCGCAATCGTAATTCAGGTTCATTTTTATGGTTTCAGGTCATAATTTTAAAATTTTCTTGTTTGGGATTGCCATGGATACAGCCTGTATGTATGAAGAATTTGTACTTTGGTTCTTGGTTAGCACGGTTAACTTGCGCTCGTGCTTTCGTGATTGCATCTGGTCCCTACAGGAGACCATGGAGAAGCTCTCCATTTTGGCTTCAGAGGGGAAGGAGTGTGAGGCGGGAGACACGGAGGATGAGCAGTTCCCAAACCCCCTCATTTCTCCACCGACGTCCTCCAGCCCTCGGAATTCTGAGGAGAGGGAGGGGCCACGTGAGGGGGAGGGGCCAGAGGAAGGCAGAGCCACCCAATCAGCTGTTGGAGGCGGAACAACTCGGTCTAGAGGGAAAGGAGCAGTCAAACGTGGAGGTCAGTATGGGGGCAAGGGGGTGGAAACCCCCTGCTTAGTAATTATTGGAGAGTTCATTAGTATTTATGTGCTGTAACTGTGACTCTCCTGAAAATCGCAATGTAATATTGGGCTCCCATTTAACTTAAAAATAATTGAAATCTCCAGTTAAACATAAATGTCCATCTGTTGCTCTGTCTAGTCTAACAGCAGGAAGTCCTTGCTTGCGTTGCCAATGGTTACACTGCCTGTTTCTCTCCTCGGTTAACACCCCCCACACTAGGCCCCCGCGCTAGCATTAGCCATTGTGGGCGTCAGGAGCCGGATGACCGGGATGCGTCCAAGCCACTGCTGGTAGATGACGATTCCCTTAGCAACGATCCACTGAGGGAGAGCAAGGACATGGCCTTCGCCCAGGCTTACCTCCGCAGGGTCAGGAACACGTCTTTTATCTGGTGCTAATGCTAACGCAGGGTCAGGAACACGTCTTTTATCTGGTGCTAATGCTAACACTGGGTCAGGAACGTGTCCGCCATCTGGTGCTAATGCTAATTCCAGAAGCTTGCCATCATATGAAAGAACATTGGTGAAAGTAAATGTTTCTTTCTGGCGTTTAAAATATTTCAAATAGTCAAACCCAGCTCTAGAACATATGCCCCATCTGGTGTGAAAAGCTGATACAGGAGGTGTCCAAGTTAAGGACAATATAGGAATATATGAGTACCTTTCATGGTACATAAGTCAGGAATATATCCTTCTGCTAACAGAGTTACGCCCTACAATGCATTGCCGTAGAGGGACAAGAACACCTCTCGTTTAAACTCCAGGCATAGCTTGGGGCCCAATACTTGCAGCAAGTACATATGTTGGTCAGTGTTACCCCAATGCACACAGCTACGCTTCAGTTACTAACGTTTGTGCAATTTGACCTCCTGACCAATGGGGGTCACTAAGTAAATGCATGAACTGTTTCAAAACGCAGGGAAACTGTTTGCGTTTGATCAGTAAAAATGTCGGTCCCGTTTGTTCTTCCCCAGGTCTGTGCGGCTGTGCGGGACGTCCCAGGGAAGGTGGAGGAGTTCCTGAGGGTCCTGTATGAGTTCGAGCAGGGGGCCGAGGGGCAGAGCTCCGTGGAGCTTTACAGGAAGCTGAAGCTGGTGCTGAGCGACTGGCCCAACCTGCTGTGGGACTTCGCCGCGTTTCTGAGGCCCGAACAGGCCCAGGAGTGTGGCCTGGTACATACCCAATAGTCTGCTCCTTAGTTAACATTTTATCATGCGTCCTTGGGTACCTTTCATGGTACATAATAACTAAAATGTATTATTATTATTTATTATTAAGTTGTTTGGGTTGTAGTGTGCAGAGTAGTCACTACCTTGTGGGCTTGTACGTTCTAGCGGTGGGTGGCATGGCGGTTGAGTTGAGAGTGGTGGTGACTCTCTCTCTTTCTCTCTCTCTCCTTCTCCCTCTCTCCTTCTCCTCTCCCTCCCTCTCAGCTTGCAGAGCAGCAGGCGTTTGAGCGCAGTCGCCATTTCCTGCGGCAGTTGGAGATGAGTTTTGAGGAAAGTCCCTCCCACTACCAGCAGGTAGTGCGCGCTCTGCAGGAGGGGCCAGGCCTCAGTCCTGCAGGTTTGAAAGAGGTACACTAGGGGGGCGCTGTGTGCACCAGTCTGTCTAAAATCGTCACTTGCAATCTGGGAAAAAGTGTCCGTGAGATCTCATTAAACTGGGTTCCCGCAGGTCGTTGTAAACCTTCAGAGTGCTTGATGGCAAATGTAAAAGTCGAGGTTTGTGAGGTCATTCTGATTAGTGCTTGAAAATGGGACGGCACTTGGATTTCAATTGCGCAAAAAAAACAAAAAAAACAAACAGTTTGTACACATCTTGTACAGTTTGAGTGCTGGAGTTTCCATTTTAGAAGGCATTTCAACAGTTGGTGTATCATTGACAAACCATGTCCTAAAATTATATATTTTTTTGTTTTTTGTTCCTTTTCTCTCTTTTTCAGCTGAAAGCTCAGATGACCTCTCTGCTCATGCATCACCCCCATCTGCAGGGGGAATTCTGGGAGTTTTTTGATGAGCTCCACACACCGTCTTCTGTGTCAGATAAACCTGAAGATACGCCATCTTCAGAGGTAAGGGAGGAGACGACCGAACAGGGCACTTGGAGAGGGGCCAGAAGATGGCTCAAGAAGTCAAAACTTCCTGCTTCCCAGGAAGGGGAGGAGCCTCTCACAGTTCAACCAATGGCAGTCCGGAGAAGGAAGAACGGCACTTGCAAGGTTAGAAGTAATGGATAAAAGGAGCTGATTGGTCACAAGACTCAGATCATCTCCACAAGCTGTGTTCTGATAGGTGGAGGCTAATGGTGTGTTGTCATGTGAAGGAATGTGATTGGTCAGAAGGCTTTAACAGTAAATACAACCCAAGAGGTGTCACAAGAAAGATGTAAAGCATTTAAGACCATTAACCTTTTCTATGTGGAAAGATTACTTTTCGGTGAACTGAGTACACTGACAGCCAAACTCACAGAACCCACCTCCCGTGGCAACGTGTAGGTAGTATTGGGCGCACATTCTTGAATATTGTAATAATAAAGCATTATCATTTTGTTGCAGCCGTTTCAATGGCTGCTAAGCAAACATTTACAGATTGTATGTTCTTCTACGATTATTGATTTACACAGATGGATATTTAATAAAACCGTGAAAGGAAAAGCACCGTGTTCATGGGTTCAGCGCTGCAGTGGAATTGAACCTGAACGGCATGAGCCGAAACATGTCTGCCTTGAACATAAAATAAAATTGCTGCAAGTTTAAATCTCTTGCTTGATTAATCACTGGAGTGCGGGCCTCCGTGCGCCTTGTAAATTGTATGAATGTGGAAGGCCGACGCATTATGATAAAGTGGTTTAATCACTGGTTTCCTTTACCTACAACACCACACTGAGTGTAACCTCTTGGGAAACGCGTACCATAAAGGAGCAGGAGTTTAAAATTTAAAATTAAAACGAACTCTTCTCACTCAGGGCTCTGTCTCCCAGGCAACAAGGCAGCGTGGCCTCTTTCCCCCCAAATCCAGCACCCCCTCTCCAGCGGTCCGCCCACAGAAAAGACCAGAGGAGAGGGAGGAAGAGAGGGGGGGTGCAGGCAGCGAGGAGGACGGCCCACGTCCCGGTGAGAACTCTTAGGGGGGGCAGTGATGCAGGAAGGATCAGGCGGTAACGAGGCACACGGAGACACATGGGAGCTGAAAACGTTTAACATTTACCTTCTCCCCCAAGCTGAACAAAGTGATGAGGAGGAGAAGGAGGAGGAGGAGGAGGGAGACAGACGGCGAGAGAGCAGGAAGGTTGTAGAAGACGGAGAAGCGCACAGTGACACCCCAGCTGCCCAACGGACCCCGCCCAGCCCTGACCCCCCTGTCTGTGCCAAAAACGTGTCACACACATCTTTAGGACTGAGGGTCATCCTCTGGACCAGGTAGGGGTCACACTGACGACCATCCACATAGAGTATTCCCATTTAAAGCTGTAATCCTTCATTCTTCTTTCATGGTCAAAATATGCATTATTTGATACCTTTTCACTCTGCTGTTTTTGTAGCAATATCCATTCAATGTATTTGCGTTCTGTAATAGCTCCTCTATATGCTATTTTCCATTGGTACCGTCGGGTGCGACAAGTCCACCAAGTATTCAAATGTGATGATGAACTTGCATGTGGAATGCAGGAGAGAAAGTGCCTAAAAACAGTACCTTTTCGGACAACATTTGATCGTCTCTTGGCAATTTTTCTTTCTCCAAAATATGCTACCACTGGGTTATATTCTAGGAAAATTAAACACTCCTAGTGCTACACCCCCAAGCAAACCATGCCACTTGGTTTGAGGGTGTAGCTTCATTTCGAGTGGAACTCTGGGATTTGAAGAATATGAAAACTAACTGCTGTCACCACCAGTCACCAGAGACGTCGCCATATCCACCAAAAACGGACAAAATTAAGGATTAAAGCACAACTGAAGTTTGGTAGAACTTTGGGTTGTGTAGTTACCTGGCCATGATATGAGTCCAAATGGTGGCGAAATATGTTCGTTAGTTGCTCTGTGCTCCCCTGGGGTGATAATCCAGAATAGGGTATTTGTCGCTCTCCATTCACTTCTGCCAGGTAACTACATAACCCAAAGTTCTACCAAAGTTCAGTTGTGCTTTAGCAATTAAGTACAGTAAAATAAGACACAGATGGTGAATTACCCACTTGTTGTATAACTGTATAAACTGTAATATATTGTATTGTAATGTGATGTATTGTATAACATAATAACAATACAGTATATTGTAACACAGGGGTTTTCAACATTTTCTGATTCAGGGACCCTCAACCAAACTCAAAGGCATCCCAGGGACCCCCATTATAAGTAAAAAATAAAATTAAAAAAAGAATAAAAAATCTATATATAGTCATTATATATCCCTACAGTACCTTCAAGGACCCCCATGGCACCCTGTAGAAAACTCAGGTTGTAATATATTATGACCGATACCTTTTTGCACTTTTTGCACAGTTGTTTCGTTGGTATCATAAAGCACAGGGTAATGAACTGCTGTCTTGTTTTTGTCCTGAGCCCTGGAGAGAGCTCCAGGTTTAATTCTTCTGGGAGAGAGCAGAAAAGCCATCTCACATAATAGGCAGTGTTGTTTTATTTTTCTTGCAACTTGAGGTGTGCTCCACCATGACAAGCTTTTTCAACAAAGCTGATGTTTATTGACAGTGTTTATTACCACTCTGTATAATGTGTGTGTGTGTGTGTGCGTGTGTGCGTGTGTGCGTGCGTTTTGGGCGACAGGGAAGCGGACCGTTTAATCTTGACTACCTGTCAGCAGAAGGGAGCCAATCGGAGAACCTTCCAGGCTGTCTCCGCCCAGCTTGGGAACAAGACGGCCAATGAGGTGAAAGATATTAAAATACCCTCTTTATTCATTGCTCAGAGGGTGCACTGAAAAAGACTTAACAGCCTGTTATCAGAAACGGTCCTTTTACAAGACCTGCAACAATCTCAGTTGCTGAAAACCTTTTCATCTTGAATAACAGAACCTGTACAGAAGTCTTACACCAGTCAGGATAATATGAGCATAATATGAATGCAAATGCAAGGGACCAATGTGAGTCCATAGAAAGGCCCAATGAGTGAGTCGGTGCAAAATCCCATTGATGAAGCCAATGCAATGGATCGGTATCTGAGTATTTATAAAAGGCTCTCGGTTCCATTTCCAGGTATCCCTGCGGTTCCGGGAGCTCATGCAACTGTTCCGCAGTGCCGCCCGTCCCCACGACACGGCCAGCGACACGGACCAGCTGTCCGATTCCGAAGAGGACCCAGGCTGAACAGAACCGACTGGGCTGGACCCACACAGACCCACATCTCACATACTGGTCTTCAAAGGGGAAGTCGGTACAGAAGCAGCCAGGCTGATATGTAATTGGTCAGAACCAGAGAAGGCTGGACAGGTCGATCCCAGCAACGCCAACGAACAGACTCAACTAGAACTGAGGAAAACCACCAGCCCACAGGCTTTTGGACCCAAAGTCACAGAGACCACAGAATTGAGTAGATCGCCTAAGATTATGTTTACGTCGACGAGACTTTCTGTGGTTTTGATGGGTGCACAACGTCAGAACGACCTTCTAAATCATAACATAATTAGTAATATTGCCAAAAGATGCCCAAACCAGCTCTTAAACATCTACTTACCGCGAGATGTACAGTAGCTTAATTTATTGTAGTTGTTGTAAATGCAGAATTAGGTTTATGACCTTACAGTGCAGTATCTTTTATTTACAGTGCAATATTTTTGTATTGGTTTTTGTAAATACAGATATGTATATCTCTGAAATACAGGTGTTGAATAAAATGCTTCACTGTTGTAAAAATGGTTTGTACAAAACAAAACCTTGAGTTTTTTTTTTTTTCCATTTAATCTTTTATGTGGTCATAGTAACGGGTATTGGAATGTTTGTCAGAAGAAGCTGGAAAACATTTTCATGAAATGCACTGCTCACGAAAGCCACTATTAACATAATTTTCACAGATGATTTGTGGAATTACGTTTTAGTCAGGTGAGCTGTTTTGCTATATAAACCAAATTAGCTGTGTTTTTTAAGAACGTTAGGTATCTGAATCCGCGAAACATAAATGTAGCCAAAGATAGCATTAATACCACCAAGCAAATTAGAATCATTGAACAGAAGAGCAGAACAATTGGATGTGCAATGATTGACAGGGATGAGAATCCATGTCCTGTTTACATCTCATCCCCACTGATCGTCTTGACCAATGGCAGGGCGACTTTCCGGCAATATTCTACGTACGGGCCCGCCTTCCATTCGCCGCTCGTGCAAAGAGAAAACGCCCGATAGAGAGTGAAAGTGAATGTCGGGAAGATTAAGCAGTTCTGCAACTGTTCCTGTGTATTTCTACGTTTTCGGTCTTTTTTCAAACAAGCCCACTGTGTGTCAACGGAGAGAAACATGACCGGGCTATTGTATCTCACCCCCGTTCTCTTGCTGAGTGCGATCTGGCTCGGACCTGCTGCTGTCGCGGGCAGCGATGTGCTCGAGCTCTCGGACTCGGACTTCGAATACACCGCGGCTGAGCACGAGACCATGCTGGTGGAGTTCTTCGCCCCCTGGTGAGAAATGGGCTTCCTAAACTCTGCCCGGGATCATGCAAATAATCATTACTGTGAATTTACTGGTGTGTGCGTATTTAGCAAGGCAGCTTCCCTGATACGGTGTGATTCCATTGCTGGAAGCTTAACATCACAGTTAGCTAGAGTTAGCAAGCCACTAGGAATCGGTGCGGATTGCTGACTACAATACCTTGTCTAGTTTTATGGATGGATGCTAAATGTATATATCCACTCAACTAGCTGAGAAGCGGGCTTTGCTAACAGTGCCCATGAAGAGCAACGCAGGTGCCGAGAGGAAAAGAAATGTCATATTAGCTGGCCAGTTAGTAAGCGAGCTAGCATTAGCAAAGTTGGAAGTCTCGCTAGCCAGTTTAGCATAGGATGACCCGTAGTCAGATAGCTATGTAGCTTGCTTGCAGTGAAATACAAAATAGAACATGGTACTTCCGTATCAGTTAACGTTAAATATCGGACAGGATAGTAATGTATAGAAATGGAATGGCATGTCTTTCAGAACCATGAAACGAAGGGATTGCAGAAACACTACAATATTTAACCGTAGCTCGCTTCACATAAGTACTTACTTGCAACATAGACACTACATCATAGAAGCGCATCGCAGTCAATTAAACCCCGACTAGCAAAATCATCTAATGCCACGTGATGCTGTATTGTATATAACTTTCTTTTCTGTCCCTGCAGGTGCGGCCACTGTCAAAAACTAGCCCCCGAGTATGAAAGCGCTGCTACAAAACTAAAGGGGGTCGTGCCTTTAGCTAAGGTAAATAAATAAACGTCAACTGATATTTAGGACACGGGATAGCGGTATTGTGCGAGTGCCTTCTGGGCATATTCACTGGTCCTGATGGCGCGTGTATCCAAACGGGCCGTACAGGTGCTGTCGAGATCTAATGAATGAAATTATTCCCAGCACGCCCCCAAACGCCACTGAATTCCTTTATTTTTGGTGCATATGGAGAACATGTGCATGTCTAACGGGATTAATCGGTTGGAAATTCATTTATACCGTCTTCCAGGTGGACTGCACTGCAAACACAGAGACGTGCGGGCGTTTTGGGGTCAACGGGTACCCCACGCTCAAGATCTTCAGAAACGGGGAGGATGCCATGGCCTATGATGGCCCTCGCTCTGCAGGTGAGGTACAGGCTTGTGTGTGATGGCCCTCGCTCTGCAGGTGAGGTACAGGCTTGTGTGTGACGGCCCTCGCTCTGCAGGTGAGGTACAGGCTTGTGTGTGATGGCCCTCGCTCTGCAGGTGAGGTACAGGCTTGTGTGTGACTTAAGGTGTTTTTCATTTTGTACCCTGATCCATGTTTTTTAAGCTGCCGTTTATTAAATCGGTTATTTCAGCAGTGATATAGTACATATTGGTGTTTCAAGTTTTCTATGGTTGTAGATCAAACCAATTGGAAGTGCATTCAGTGCATACATTGGAAATGTGTTTTACAAGAGCACTCAAATAAAAATGTCTAGCTATATATTTTTTTAAAAGTCTTGGTAATGTTTTTTTATTTTTATAAAGACTATATATTTATAATGATTTTATATGCAATATCTCTAAGCTTTCCCTTATGTTTCTGCAATTTATTTGTAATAACGTGCGTGTTGCGTGCGTGTGTGTTTGCGCATGTGTGTGTGTACTTGTATGCAGAGGGCATTGTGAGCTACATGAAGAAACAGGCTGGACCGAGCTCTGTTCCTCTGAACAGTGAGGAAGACATGGACTCCTTCATCAACAACTTTGACACCAGCGTAGTAGGTGAGTGCACCATACCTGGGATGTGGGCGGGGCCAGCCTCGCCATCGACTGACCCCCGAGTCTCCTCTTTACATTACGCAAGGCAGAGATATCCCTTACAGGTGTGATTGTTTCAGCCATTCACCTGTGCCAGGAGGTAGGGCTACTTTACAACCCATCCCCATCCTGGGGAGGGCAGGTTCAATCAAACCACAATATCTTCTTTTTTTTCTTTTTCTTTTTGTTTCATTTGCCATGTAAAGAGTTGCGTTGTGTGGCCACTGGAATTGAACTAACCAAAATATTTTGCGTCGAGGGCCAAATACAAGGATAACCATGTTTAAATTGGTCATGCGCAGTTTATGAGAAAACGCATGGCAGTTTTGATTGAATGTTTTTTGACAGGATGGGAATATTCTCCTGTGGGAGTTTTAGTGAAACAGTCTGACGCAAGCCAGCCTGGATTTGGGCAGATGGTGATTTTGCTGTGGCTTTAACTCTGATCTCTGGGTCTGTCTATTTCTAGGCTTGTCTGTAACATGGCCTGTTTGAAAATGCCCTTACATTGGGGTGTTCACCAGACTGGCCGGCCATACTCGAGTTTCAATTTAAATTCTGTGGATGTTTGCTCTCTCGCAGTCCGTCCGCCCGTCCGCATGTGTCCGTCCGTGATTCTGTCCGTGTCCGTGTTCCTCAGGGTTCTTCTCGGGAGGTGACAGCGAGCAGCTGGCTGAGTTCCAGAAGGCGGCAAGTGCCATGAGAGACAGCTACCGCTTCGGACACGCCACCGACCTGGGCCTGGGGATCAAACACGGGGTTGAGTCTGAGTGAGTGAGGGAGGAGGAGGAGAAGAGGGTGGGATGAGTGAAAAGAGAAAGGCAGACAGACCGACGCAGACAGACAGACCGACGCAGACAGACAGGCAGACGCAGACAGGCAGACGCAGACAGGCAGACGCAGACAGGCAGACGCAGACAGGCAGACGCAGACAGGCAGACGCAGACAGGCAGACGCAGACAGGCAGACGCAGACAAACCGACGCAGAGAGACAGACAGACAGACGCAGACAGACAGGCAGACGCAGAGAGACAGGCCGAGCTGCAGGAGGCTAGTAGGTGAGACGCTTCCATGTTGCTGCCATTTCATATTCAAAATTAAATCCACTGCTTTTGAAACATAACTTTTGATTTGGTTTCACAGGGAAGTGATGCCTGTTACCTCACTAATGGTAATGGTACTAACACTTTCCTCCATTAAGGCAGTGAGTAGTGACATAGCAGCTTGCTCCGGGGCAGTATGTGATGTATGGATATTGCAGGAGGACTAAGTTAAGAGGTTTTATAGCGCAAATGCACCCCCCTCCCCCCCACGTCTTTCTCACTCAGGAGTGTCCTGCTGTTCCGCCCCCCGCGACTCAACAGCAAGTTCGAGGAGGGCGTGGTTAAGTTCGGCGAGGGCGTCTCCACGTCCACGCTGCGCAGGTTCATCAGAGATAACATGTGAGTGTCGAGTCGACATCCATCTCGCGCTCTCTCGTCCCATTTCTCTCCCTCTGTCAATTCAGCTCATTTAAATGGTGCTTTATTTCCAGGGCAACTGGAGTAGTGTCATCAAAGGAATATGAAATATAGAATGTGTAATTATGACGTATTCCCAAACGTAGCAATAACTATATTAACGAGTCCAATTTACCCATGTACTTTGTGTTCCCCAGGTAGTAGCATATGGCTGCTCGAGGTTTGAGGGGCTCCTGGTGTGACTGAGTCTGTTTTTCTCTCTCACACACTCCTCTTTTCTGTGTTTTTTATTTCTGTGTCATTCTCTGTGTGTCTCATTCACTCATTTGGCAGTACACACAACCTGACACCCTTAATCAGGAATATTCAAATACTAAAGTCCTCTCTATCTCTGCTCGTTTTCACACAGCTTTGGGATGTGCCCCCATCTGACCAATGAGAACAGAGATAAAATGAAGGGGCGGGACTTGCTGACTGCTTACTATGACGTGGACTACCTGCGCAACCCCAAGGGCTCCAACTATTGGAGGAACAGGTTGGCTGTCTCTCTCGTACCTCGGTCACACCCTCTCCCTCACTCGCGCATAAAAGCACCAACGGTTGTGCTAGCTCCAAAATGACACTGTGTGTGTTGTTCTGTAAAAGCTAGATAAGTATACGGTATATAAATAAACACGCATGAGCAAACTTCTCAGCATCTTCTTGTGAGCTGCAATGTTCACATTGAAAGTGAATTAACGTAAAGGTTAAATATCTCTCTCTGGGTGTGCTATTGAAGCCAGAAGAGAGGTTTGCGAGGTTTTTCTTCATCGATCACCTTTATTCATGTGCTTAATCATTTTATTGCAGCAATCGGCACGACAGAGTTCAGGCACTATACTACACTTCTAGTATAATTTGAGTAAGGATCCGCTGTGATATCTTTTCCCAAGAATGAATGGGGATGTATGCTGCCAAGCTCGCTGCTCCTGTGCTGAGCCCTCTCCTCCTCTTCCTCCTCTTCCTCCTCAGGGTGTTGAAGGTGGCGTCGCAGTTCCAGGCGCTGGGCCTGAGCTACGCGGTGGCGGACCGGCGGGAGTTCCTGGAGGAGCTGGAGGACGAGTTCGGCCTGGGCCTGTCGGACGGGGGAGACCTTCCCGTCGTCACAATCCGCAACCGGGAGGGACACAAGTACACCATGAGGGAGGAGTTCACGTGAGTTTAGGGGGGGAGGGGGTCCCCCCCCAAAAAATCCTAACCCTTTCCACTTCCTGTTGGCGGTCTCTCGTGCGGAATGGAATGACGCCCAACTCCGGCGAGTAACTCGGCACCCAGCTAGGGTCATTTGAATCCAGGGTAGTGATACTGTATGGAGAACGCTATGCAGTGTTGTATGTGCCCATCAGGGGGCAGTGTAGAGTGCTGTGCAAACTTCTTCTTGTGATACGGCGTAATCGTGTAGTGAGGTATACTCTACATATCAACTTGGTAAACTTTTGCGTTATACTTAAATTTAGTCCTTAATAGAGTTTTAATGTAATGATAGTCCTGGTTGTGTTTAGGACATATGCTTTGAGTGTTTATTGGGGCACAGCAGTGTTGCATCTTACTGCTGTGTGTGTGTGTGTGTGTGTGTGCCCGGCAGGCGAGACGGTAAGGCTCTGGAGAGGTTCCTGGAGGATTATTTCGCCGGGCGGCTGAAGCGTTATCTCAAGTCAGAGCCCGTTCCCGAGAGCAACAGCGGTCCAGTCAAGGTGTGTGAACGCCTTTAATAACTGTACATGCAATCAATCTCTCTCTCTATTCCACCCTCTCTGTCTATTTCACTGTCTGAGCATCTATAGTGTGTGTGTGTTTGTGTGTGTGTGTGATTTCTTTTGTGTTCTTGTCTCACTTGCCGGTCCCCGTAGGTGGTGGTGGCAGAGACTTTTGAGGAGATTGTGAACGACGCGGAGAAGGACGTCCTCCTCGAGTTCTACGCCCCCTGGTGTGGACACTGCAAGAGCCTGGAACCCAAGTATACCGAGCTGGGAGAGCAGGTGGGGGCCATTTTCAGACGCACAAATGGTCACCGTGGAAACGCCGTGACAAGCAATTCAGCCCCTTTCTTCGGAACGTCCTTGGTGTTCAATTAGGGCTAGTGTTTGGGAAGAAAAAAGAAAAGAAACACCCAACGGGAGCAAACATTCAGCTTTCACCTTCACACACACTTACAATATGGGTCCCCATAGCGTAGGTTATTCATATCAACTCTCATGGCTGAAACAGAGTCTGAGTTTGCTGGTTCACACCTGACCTGGCCTCTGGAGCAGAAGCTTTGGTTATGTCAGTGCGTGTTGTTGGAGTGAGACCAAAATGGGGTTTTAATGTGCATCCAAAATAGTTACAACGGCAAGGTCAAGAGTAAGAGTAAGAGATAAGGAGAAATATGATCCACACGCTGCTATAATTCCTTAATTTGAGTTTTTAATAGATAATCAAGGACAAAGTCTCTTTCGACAGTGGATGGCAATATATTCCATTAAAATGTACACATTTTTCACAAAAAGAAAAAAAGAATATTCCTCTATGCTCCTCTAAAATGTCCCTGCCTGGTCCTCTCTGTCCAGCTGTCCGGTGACCCCAACATCGTCATTGCCAAGATGGACTCCACAGCCAACGATGTTCCGACTGGCTACGACGTGCAGGGGTGAGATATGCTGAACCGTCCCTGATCTCTCTCTCTCGCTCTCGCTCTCGCTCTCTCTCTCTCTCTCTCTCTCTCCTGTGCCCTTTTATCTCCCTCCCTCCTTCCTTACATCCTCATAATATGTCTTTACTTTTCCCATCATGCCTCATCTGCAATATTTTGCGTAAAATAAATAATCATAATCAATATTTTCTCGCTTATTAGCATTAGAGCGATGACAGTGTTGTTCCCCTGTAGTATTTGTTTTGGAAAATTACTTGTTTAAACTTACATTGAATTTGAATTGTGTTAAATCATTATCGGATTACTTTTACCACGTGCCGTGGTGTATCATAAATGTTTTTTACCCTGGTATGTGTGCATTGTACACATGCAGACCTGAAGGTTCACACTCTTGGGCTTCTCCAGCTAACTATTCATCTCGTGTCTCAGCTTCCCCACCATCTATTTTGTACCTGCTGGGAAGAAGGACACACCCAAGCGATATGAGGTCAGCACACCATCCCCGAACACAAACCATGTGTGTGTATGTCTGTCTGTGTGTGTGAGCGCCTGTGTGTATGTGTGTGTGTATGTATGTATGTGTGTGTGTGTGTGAGCGCCTGTGTGTGTGTGTGTGTGTGTGAGCGCCTGTGTGTGTGTGTGTGTGTGTGTGTGTGTGAGCGCCTGTGTGTGTGTGTGAGCGCCTGTGTGTGTGTGTGTGTGTGTGTGTGTGAGCGCCTGTGTGTGTGTGTGTGTGTGTGTGTGTGTGTGTGTGTATGTGTATGTGTATGTGTGTGTGTGTGTGAGCGCCTGTGTGTATGTGTGTGTGTGTGAGCGCCTGTGTGTATGTGTGTGTGATCTGGGATTCCTCTTTAATTTCCCAGGGTGCCCGTGAAGTAAAGGACTTCCTCACCTTCCTGAAGAAAGAGGCCACAAGCAGCCTCGTCCTGAGCGGCGGCAGGGAAGACCTGTGAGGAGAAGGGGCGGGAGAAGGGAGGAGTGGACAGGTGGATGATGGGAAATGTAGTCAGTGGTTCTGAGACTGAGGGGGGGGGTGGGGGTTTGACAGCCCTGTTACAACAGAGTCAGAGCCCCACCCCCACACCAAATCACCAACATGATAAAAACATGGACATACAAATTCTTGTTCCTGACTACAGTTTGGAATCTACGAAAAATCCAGAATGTACTGGGTGTCCAGGTCCAGCGACATTCGCCCTTAATAAGAGAGAGTGAGAGAAAGAATATCTGTGTCTCGGAAATCTCGGCCAGTGAATCAGTTTCTAACTGGCCAAAATGGAACACGTGTCTTTAAACTAGCTTGCACATTGGAGGTGAGAGGAATGGCTACCAAGAGCATGACACCAGCAGGCAGGTCTGCAAAGCTGCTGTCCTGTACTCCAAGCTGTCTTTTATTGTTACGGTTACCAAGAAAAGCACTTCTCCCTTAAGTAATGATCATTTTGTGTTTTATTTATTCACCCCCCCCCCTGTTTGAAGGCACATTGGGTACTGAAGATGGTGTGTTTTATATAGTTTACCAGTAATTAGGATGAAATGTGAAAATGTGCAAACTATTATTATGAGAAATTGCATCAGCCAGGGAAAAGGGAAAATGTCATTATTCAAACAGCTTGCTTTGCCTAATGCTACAAATCCACATGAGTCTTGGCTTCCCCCAGCTCAGTGGTTGACTTGGCATTGCCTGCAATACTATCCATGAGCTCTGCGTCGTAGCTTCTGTTTCTTTCTGTTTTATATTTGGTTGGTTACTGTACATACACAGGCTGTGTCTCTCCAGCACCAGGATGTAGAAAGAGGCCTAGAGGGGGGAAAAAACAAGGTGAACTTGCTGTGAAACGGTGACAGACTCTGAACAAAGTAGTGCTGAAAACAAGAGCTTTTCTCTCCTGCATTTTACTCGCAATTCTTCTTTTGCAAGTAATTGAAGGAATTTGCGATAACACATGGTTTTTCTTTACACATTACATAGACAAGATGTTGCGCAGATAACAGAGTGAACGGCGCTTCAGAGTTCTGGATGCACAGTCCAGTCACTTTCCCTCCATTTCTACCTGTCTGACAATTTCTTTCTATCTCTCTCTCTCTCCCCCCAACTTCAGTTTTACCATTGCTCATTGCAGCTCATCACAGCATTTCCCCAGCCTCTTTAAATATGTAAATGTCCCTCTCCTCTTCTCTTTTTCTCAGCTATAACTACTGTTTTCTGCACATCGATCAGCACCCTGTGTAGGCAGCTAATAAGAGGAGCCATTTTTCAACATTATTATTTTTTCTGCCCCCCCCCCCTTTTTTTATTTTATGGTCGCACTGATATCATGTTTTATGGGTGTAGTGTTTCAGACTGCAGTTCCACTGGATGCAATGAATGCCCCTTTTTGGCTGCATAGATGGTGCATTGTGTATACTTTCTGATCACATCATTTTTTGTTTGTTTATGGGCCACACAGTCTGTCTATACCACAGCTCTGATTGGAATTGGACAGAGTCACGACAAAATTAAGCTCTAAATACCTCGCTTCCATTGCAATCCAGGGCTTTTTACTGGATAATGCATGCAGAAACTAGTTTTTGGGCTATCTGATAAGGAGATTTTTAATGCCAACTATGTTTGTCTAGAAGGATGAATAAGCTGTGTTTTGTCTCTTTTTTTTCTTTTCTTTTTTTATTTCCCCCATGAAGGATTTTTTAGGAAGGCATACATTGATGCCAATGGGATATCTTTATGTAGTTTAAATATGTTGTTGTGTAGAATGCCTGTGCTGTTGCTTTTTTTTTCTTTTTTTCTTTTCTTTCATTTCTGGAGTTGTACGCTTTACACACTTAAATCGCATTGCGTAATGTACAACATTTTGTTTCAAAGATGAGGAAAGTATACCTAGACTTGTTTTGACCGTTTTTCTCTAAGTACTTTCTCATGGGTCTGCCTGTTCTATCATTTAATGTGTTTTATTTTCATCTAGAGGAAATGATAACACAAATAAAATGAACAAGATTACTTTGACAACCTTGAATCTTTGTTTGATTGTCTATGGCAACATGTATTCTTCAAAGTTACTGTGTATGGCCGCCGTGGTAAAAACCTGGAGAGGATCAGGGGTTCGTGCCCCTGGTCCTGCCAGATCAGAGTATGGCCAGTACTTTTAGGGAGTGGCAATTGGCGGCCGCTCCCAGGGTGGGAGTTGGCGGGGAGAATATTCACGCACAAGTGGCCCCGGGCGAGCTGGAATCATGGCCAGGAGCTCGAAGAGTTGCGCCCTGAAGAGGACGTGGCACCCTCCTTCCTACTACTGGCTGACGGGGTTGTGTATCGGTTGCTACACAGGGAATTGAATAACATCGGGTACAATTGGCTACCAAATTGGGAGAAAACGGGGAAATTATTATTTTTTTTTTTAAAGTTACTGTGTATATGTAAACTCATGGCGTAGACACAATGCATTCATTGTGATATTTACAATACAACTCATTCAAAAATAATTCATACTGCTTCCAATACACACAGCAGTACATTGTAAGTCTTGCAATTCTAATTATGCCTATAGAAATGCCTTTCACTATCACATGCTATGATTTCAATTGTAGCCTTGATGTAAGCCACTTGGTTAATTAATAGGCTGCCATTTATTTGCTTTCATCAATACAATTAAAGTGACTTGTTCTTTCACTAGCTTTGACAGGAATACCTGGAAACTGTTTTTTTGCATTGCACCATTTGTGTCGGATACATTAATATTATGTCAGTTGTGTGTGTAGTATCTTCGTTTTTTTTAATGCAGTCTATAAATAAAATATCGCATTTGTAATATTGTAATTGTCTTCAATATGACGTATTGCCATGCTCTACAAAAGGCTCTACAATTAATCCCGTTAACAACCAGGCAAAGCCTCAAACAATCGCTGGGATTATCCGTTTTTGAGATGTTACTTTGTATGTTCGTCAACCAGACTACTGATTTTGGCCCCTGTCAGTCACATGTTTCTTCATTTAACAGAGTGGTCCCTGGCATGTGGATGTTGTCATTTTAGTATATTCATTCTGACCCTCTGATTGGTGAAAACAGCTATTCATCAGAAGTTCAGTATCGCTTATTGGCTATTACAGTCCAAAAGGCCCTCCCATCCCGCTGTTCTGTCTTTCTCGTACAGCCAAGAAGGTTCGAGGCGGTTGTGACACACGCGAAGTCAAAATGATGGGCAGACCAGTACTCGTGCTGAGTAAGTACAAAAAAAAACCCACATAATGTTAGCTAACTAAATAAAATGTCTTACAAACTAATCGTTAAAGCGCTGTGAAAGTTATTACGGGTTCGTAGACTAGCTCATGGTACACTGGCGCACGCATTTGGCCTAACCGCGGGTAGCTGCTGGCACGAGCGCTAGCTAGGTAGCTATAGCTAGCCGGCTATTGTCTGACTAAATAAGGAATTAATCCTGTCCACGTTCGGGCGTTCAATTCTCTTGTTTTACAATGTTTAGCATAACGTTAGTGGGCAGCTGGATATGGCTAGCTAGCATTAGTTAGCCTTATTATAACTACTGTAACGTTAGCTAACCAAGCCCGGAACAGGACCCTCGTTGAGACGGAGCGACCAGAGGAACGGAACGCGCGTGTTTGCGAAGTCATGATCCGTGTTGTGCGGATCAACGGCTTTTTTCAGCTAAGCGGCTAAACCAGCTAACCAAATAAGACTACATATGTCTTTCTAACCACGGCCGTCAGTTTAATATGTTCTACAATTGCAGTAACGTCGTTAACTACAAATGAATGATTCAGGATTGTGGTGCACGCTAGTTGGATAGCAACAGTGAAGCCACAGTGATTTAGCATGCTTGCTATTGACACGCCTAACGTTCGCTACAAGAGATCATTATGTGCCACATTTCATGCCTGTCATTTAAAAACAAATATTTCGTTGCTTTAATAAAGCAAGCTTTCTTCTTTTTTTCTTTCTATGCTTTTCATGTAGCACGTACTGATAATAAACCCATCAACGACGAACGTCAAACGAGCAATATTGTAACAGTTATATGCCGGTATTGCAGATTTTTAATTCTGTGGGCATGCGCAATATATCGTTAAATTCTATACGTATTCAATATACATTGATGACATTTGAATTTCATTGAGAATATTAAACGTCTACATGTGTCTATACGTAAGGACCTATGAATCTTGATTTTTTTTTCTGCAAATATGGCATTATTCAGTAACGATTCATTGGTTTCGTTTTTTTCTTTTGGCCTGCACTCCGAACTATTTTAAAGTGCTCAATTTCTGTTGTGCTGTTGTAATACCATAGCCAAGCCTTGGTACTATGAAGACGTTCAAATATAAAATGTAGAACAAGTTTTTGGCTTCCCTATATGCAATAAATGGAATAAATCCACACTGATTAATTGTAAAATCAGACACTTCTGCCGAGAAAGACTAAGATGCTTATTTCTCCTCTCCTCTGCAGGCCAGAATATGAAAAGGGAGTCTGGCAGAAAAGTCCAGACGGGGAACATCAACGCAGCCAAGGTGAGCGTGCACGCGTGCGTGTGCCCGTGGAACTTATCCAAGGGCTCTCTCCCGTGAGACGAGCCTCATCAGAAGCGCACCATGAATCCCTCTACTTCACAATACATATGAGGCGATGTATATGAAGCTTTTCTGTTTGTGGGACTCTTAGCACCTGGGTTTATGATGATGTTGGGTGATTTAAAAATGAGTTTAAATCTTCTTGTGTTTGCATTTCAGATGATAGCTGATGTGATCAGGACATGCCTTGGACCAAGAGCCATGATGAAGGTATGCTGTCTGTGTCAGAGCTAGTTGATCTTAGTAACAATGACAGTAATGAACTCCTCACGGATGTGTTTTGGGTTTTATTTTCAGGGTAGTAAAGTGTAATTCGCACCGTTAGTTAATGTAAAGCAAATGTAGAAAACCAGTGTGTGAAGTGGTAATGTATTTTTATGAATTTTTCTTTACACAGCAGAACAGAGAGCAGTGTTTCTCTGACTCGCTCATTTCATTTTATGTGTGTGTTAGCTCTGCCGGTGTGCGTTAGCTCTACCTACGTGGACTCATCGGGGGTCGATGTAAATCAGGGGTCAATTTAAAATGAGTAACGATTTTGGTTCATTCAATAGTGGTGATTATATAACTCTGTAATGATTATTGTAAACATTTTTAGAGACGAGCTTCTGTAAATGGCAAATGTGGGAAGTCTTGAAAGGGAATGCCAGAAGAGAGGTAGCCATGGTGAACCTTATTTGGGAGATCTTTGGTATATCTTTTATTATTTTTTTAATATTGGGAGATCTTTGGGTTTAGGCTTTTGGGCTTTGTTGAGATTTTGGCTGCTTGGCCGCTCGGAGGGCACTCGGAAGCCGCACTCATTTACGGACGCCCGGTACCCTCCCAGCCGTGTGATGTGAGGAGACCGGGAAGGGCGTGACATCGCCGCTGTGTCAGAGTGGGCAGGTTTGCAGCCTCCCGCCGGGAGGGCCCTGTTTAAATCTAGTGAGAGAACTGCCCAGCGGCTACGTCTCCTGACGACCGGGAGCCCGGTGTTCCGCTCTGACTCCTCCTCCTCTGCCCCCTGTCTGCACAGATGCTGTTGGACCCCATGGGTGGGATTGTGATGACCAACGATGGCAACGCTATCCTCAGAGAGGTGAGATGTCCGTTAGCATCAGAACTCTGGGCGTGGTCAGAGCTCTGATTGGTCACGGTTGTTGTGACTGCATTTAAAGTGTGACCTTGTCATGTTCTATCAGCTGTGTGTCGATTGGACTGCAAATGTTAACTATACTGTATCATAATGGTTGCTCTGTCTGGTACGGAGGCTGATTTGTGCCAAAATGTAAAAAGCCAACAGAAAATTACATGTGGGAGGGTGGGGAAAGGTTGATACTAGATTGGATAGCCCGGAGGGACCTGGGTTTTACGTACTCTGCTGTGATTGGTTGTTAAGGAGTTCACGTCACCAATCACAGCACAGTACGTAACAACCAGGTCCCGCCCAGGTCCCTCCGGGCTCTCTAATCTAGCATCAACTGTGGGGAAACTTACTTAGTGCTCTACTGTTTACACATTTACACTGTTATGTTACATTTGTTGTTTGTACGTTTGAATTGCGTTTTGTCGTTGGTATAAATGTCAGTCACTCCTGAGATGGAATGATGTCCACTCATCTTTGGGGTGGGGTCGTCACTTCATTGTTTAGTAACAATAGCACCCGTTCCAACAAGCAGATAGTGCTGTTGGGTTACAGTAGTACTTGAGTAAAGTTTGGGTTCGGAGCACAGGGGGGGCTCATACTGTACCCCGTTCTCTCCACAGATCCAGGTCCAGCACCCAGCGGCCAAGTCCATGATCGAGATCAGCCGCACACAGGACGAGGAAGTGGGGGACGGCACAACTTCCGTCATCATCCTGGGTGAGCATTCTCTGTGACATCACGGGCTCCGCCCCTTTCATATGCTGGGCTCTGACAGGCCCTGCCCGAGTACACCAGCTTTATCTGTGGCAGTTGGGCTTAGCGGTTAGCTGTTGCTAACTGTGTAATAAACTGTTGTAATTGCGATCAGTCTGCTTGTATGAAGGCTTGGCTTGTACCAGGGGGCTCTCTCAGGGTAAACACTCTTTAAATAAGGCTTTGGCTTGTGCACAGTTTATATATAGATATATATATATATTTCAACAGTATAAATATACATATACAGTATTTATCCATATGAGTGTTCATTTTTGGAATCTTGGCTAGAAACTGCAAGATTCCAGAAGTATCATTTCCATGGTGGTATGCAGTTTATCATGACTTTTTTTTGTTTTTTTGTAAATGGGTTATTTAAAAAAAGAACTCTGGGCTAGTCCATGCATCGAAACAAGCCCTTTCTCCAGGATGAAGGTTTCACTGGAGCACTGGATGCACTTAAACACGGTCTACAAGCAGGCACTGTGCTCGGAATCCCCTCTGACTCAATGTTATAGTGTTCAGATACACTGTGTTTCAACGCGACGTCTGACTGACCCTCTCTCCCTCTGTTCTTTCCTCTCTCTCGCTCGCGCTCTCCCTCTCCCTCTCGCTCTCGCTCTCCCTCTCCCTCTCCCTCTCGCTCTCCCTCTCGCTCTCCCTCTCCCTCTCGCTCTCGCTCTCGCTCTCCCTCTCCCTCTCTCCAGCGGGTGAGATGCTGGCTGTGGCCGAGCAGTTCCTGGAGCAGCAGATGCACCCCACGGTGGTGATCAGCGCCTACAGACTGGCCCTGGACGACATGCTCGACATGCTCAAGGAAATGAGGTAAACACGTCTTCCCTGTGACACCTTTTCACCTCACACACACACACACACACACACACACACACACACACACACACACACACACACACACACACACAGAGTAATCGATTCCCAGCTGGGGTTAAGACCGTCTGTGTCGTTGGCAGCACTCCGGTTGACACCAATAACAGGGACATGATGCTGAAGATCATAAACTCAGCCATAAACACCAAGGCGCTGAACCGCTGGGCGGACCTGGCCTGTAACATCGCGCTGGACGCCGTGCGCACCGTGGAGCTGGAGGAGAACGGCCGCAAGGAGATCGACATCAAGAAGTACGCCAAGGTGGAGAAGGTACGGAGCGGTCCTGCCCGAGCCCAAGCCTGCGGAGCTTTGTTGGCCCGTGGGTTTGGACTGAGCCAGCACTGTGCTGCAGGAGAGATCAATCGCTGATTCGACAGAGGAACGCTGTTCTACTCTTTTCCTGCTCTGTGTTTTTTTATTATTTTTTTAGACTGGTTTATTCTGGTCCTGTCGGAGATTGTGAAAGCTTTCATGTGGCTTTAATACTACCAACATATAATTGTTTTTAAACTACAATAAAAAATAAAATAAAAACCCTAATTCTTTACTCTATTGTGTGTGTGTAGGTTCCCGGCGGGTTCATCGAGGACTCGTGCGTGCTGAAGGGCGTGATGGTGAATAAGGACGTGACACACCCCCGTATGCGACGCCTCATTAAGAACCCACGCATCGTGCTGCTGGACTGCTCCCTCGAGTACAAGAAGGGCGAGAGCCAGGTAAGCGCTCAACTGCCTGGTCACTACCCGGCAGTCTACTGCTTACGGAAACTGAGAGGGGCCGAGACCCCTGCTGTAAGTTGAGCTCTTGGTCCTGGTCCTCTGCAGACGGACATTGAGATCACGCGTGAGGAAGACTTCGCTCGCATCCTGCAGATGGAGGAAGAGTACATCCAGCAGATCTGTGAGGACATCATCCGCCTCAAACCCAACCTCATCTTCACCGAGAAGGGCATCTCAGGTACTCACTCACCTCACTCACTTACTCACTCACTCACTCATTCACCATCTTGCTCTCTCCTTTATACGTCTGATTGGCTTTATTGGCTCTATTAATGAAAGGCTCACAGGAAGCCCTCGCTGGACAGCAGCTGCTTCCTGGAACAGGGATGGATGGGTCAGAATGGCTCTGCAGTATGCACTGCGCCGTGTGATGGTTTAACTCTCCTCCCCTCCTCTCTCCTCTCCCTCCCTCCTCTCCTCCTCTCCCCAGACCTGGCCCAGCACTACCTGATGAAGGCCGATATCACCGCCATCCGCCGCGTCAGGAAGACCGACAACAACCGCATCGCAAGGTGAGCGCCGGACTCCACGTTCTCTTCCTCCTCAGCTCATTTTCTCACTGTAATCTCTCCCTTTCTTGCTCCCTCCCTGCCTCCTAATTTTCTTTTTCTCTCACAACTGCTCACTCGTTCTTTCACCGTCATGCTCGCTCTCTCCATCCCTCTCCGTCTCTCTCTCCCTCTCTGAGTCTTATTGTCTTCATCCCTGTCTGCATCGATCTTTCTCTCACTCTCCCTCCCTCTCCCTCTCTCACACTGCGTTTCTCTCTCTCTCTCTCTCTCTCCCTCCCCCTCAGGGCGTGCGGGGCGCGCATCGTCAGCAGGACGGACGAGCTGAGGGAGGATGACGTGGGTATGGGGGCGGGGCTCTTTGAGGTGAAGAAGATTGGGGACGAGTACTTCACCTTCATCACTGAGTGCAAGGACCCAAAGGCCTGCACCATCCTGCTGAGGGGGGCCAGCAAGGAGATCCTGGCGGTGAGACTCCAAAATAACACCCCCTCCCCTTTTTTAACTGGCAAAACATCGAGAGGTACATTGAGGCCAGTCTCAAGCAATCCATGGTGTAAAGCAGGGGTTTTATCAACCTTTTTTGATCCAGGGACCCCCACCCAGGCTCAAAGGCATCCAGGGGACCTCCATCATAAGTTTAAATAGGGTTATGTTTTGAGAAAGGCTTTACATTTTAAAATACTGTCTAGTCATTGCATATCAAGTCTGGCGAGGGACCCCCTTACAGTAGTTTCAAGGACTCCCCAGGGGTCTGTGGAACCCCTATTGAAAGGCCAGGGTGTGAAGGGAGATGCTTGATTGTTAGTAGCATCGTCACCAAACCTTATTTTGTACTCTAGCAGCCTTATAGTATGTAATGCTCTTCTAGTCTTATTAAGTCATTGCCCTTACCGCAGTCTTTATTTAGGGGATTTAGAAAAGGCACTGACTGTCTCTTTCTCTCAATCTGTCTCTCTCTCAGGAGGTAGAGCGGAACCTTCAGGATGCCATGCAGGTGTGCCGAAACGTGCTGCTGGAGCCCAGCCTCTTGCCCGGGGGCGGGTCTGTGGAGATGGCGGTGTCCCATCGGCTGATGGAGCGCTCCCGCGCCCTCACCGGGGTGGAGCAGTGGCCCTACCGCGCCGTGGCCCAGGCCTTGGAGGTCATCCCTCGAACCCTCATCCAGAACTGCGGGGCCAGCACCATCCGCGTGCTCACCTCTCTCAGAGTAAGTCTGCCTGCGGTCCTCGATAGCCCGAGAACTGCTGGTTTTCCACGCTGCCTTTACCTGGGAGTCCGGTGTGAAGACCGTTTGGCCAATCGGTAGCGCTAATTGTTCAGTTAATTGCCTGGGAGAAAAGAAAACCAGGGCTGGATTTTAGTATCCACAAAGTAAAGTATTCCCTCACATTCTAACTTTGTTGTGTTTGACACCTACAGAGTAAGAGTCCTCTCTCGCTCTGTGTGGTCTAACCCCCTTCAAAATAAAAGT
The DNA here is from genome assembly GCA_022702515.1 of Ilyophis sp. 1 JC-2022. Lineage (NCBI taxonomy): Eukaryota > Metazoa > Chordata > Actinopteri > Anguilliformes > Synaphobranchidae > Ilyophis > Ilyophis sp. 1 JC-2022. The sequence continues at coordinate 63,857,517 of CM040395.1, read as the reverse complement.
CCCTGTCACACTTTCTTTCTATGTTATGTTCACAATAAGAACCCATGTCATGTTTTTTCACATTCTTCCTGTGTTCCCACCTCGCTTGTACATCATGCGACGGTGCTCAGTTCCTTACTTCCTCTCCTCCCTCCCTCTCTAGGCGAAACACACCCAGGAGGGGAACTTGACTTGGGGGGTAAACGGGGAGGTGGGGACCCTGGAGGACATGACTGAACTTGGCATCTGGGAGCCGCTGGCTGTCAAAGCCCAGACTTACAAGACCGCTGTGGAGGTGAGTCCCTCCCTCCACACACACACACACACACACACACACCTTTTTAAACTCTTGAGTTTCCGTATACAAATATACCCGTGTGTCTGAAATCTGATGCAGTACAATGGCCAGCATTGGAGTCTTGGCTTTTAAATACTGAAAAGTGCATAGCTTCTTTCTATGGGGAAATTAAACCCAAGGGTGAGTGGGATATCGATCAAGTGTATCTCTACCTCTACTTGTTGGATCTCGTTGCCATGGAATTGATATGCCAAATAAATAAATAAAAATTGAGTGTTTTATGAGGAGATTTTAAGCCTGAAGCCAGAGCAGGCCCAACAGAATAGCCACACACAAGGAAAGAAAAAGGGAAAAAAACACAGCTGAAGATGTATAAAATGCACACGCTATCAGAGGAACTATTCCAGTAAAAGCAAAAATGATGATTCATGCCACGGCTCTCTCTCCATTTCTCTCTTCCAGACGGCCATTTTGCTGCTACGCATCGATGACATCGTCTCTGGGCACAAGAAGAAGGGAGATGAGAAGACTGGAGGACAGGGTGCAGAGTAGAGTAAAGAACAGAAGAAGGGAGGGTAGTGTTAGGGAAGGGGGGGATGATGAAATGTGGGAGGAGGAGGGCGAAGGACAGAACGGTAAAAACACACAGGGGAAAAGGAGGGTGTTATCCCTCCAGAGTCACTTCCCACCACGCTAACGTTGTATCTGTGCTACTCTTCTGTTAAAATGAATACAGGCAGAACACCAAGGCAAAGTTATTATTTTTAAATTGTTAATGCAAACCTGTCTAGCTGAGTTTTCTCTATGTATACGCTCGGTTCATAAAGTAAAGGAGGGGTTTTGTTCTGTGATGTGTGTGGGGGGGGTGACCCTTAGTTTGTATTTCTGGGCCCCGTGTGTACTACTTAAGTTAGGCAAAGATAGACTGACATCCACGCTGGGACCAATGGCGTGTGCCGATTAGCACCAAGTAGTCTGGCCTCAGGCAACCCCTGGAAACTGTGCCCATTCAAATTCAATGCGCTTTGTGGGTTTTTTTTAGAGGGTAGCAGCAGAAACGTGCAGTGCAAAGATGAAGTTGGCATGGTGTCCTTCATGTTTTCAACCCTCAATGCGTGCTTTCGTTCACACTCTGTACTATGTTTGGTCTGTATTAAGGTTATTTCTTATGTTTCCAATAGTAATAAACATGGAATTTAAAATTGTACTGGAATTTGTCGTCTTTTGTGGATTGGTAACTATATTGTCCGTTCAGACTGATTTGTGCTACAAAAATGGGTAAATGCAGGAACTTGTTAAAATGTAATTATGTATGTGCAAAATTAAGTAGGTTAACACCTTAACCTTTAGAGCACACCGTAAATATTTAGAGCACATGTATGCATTATAACGCCTACCCGATTGATTGTAAAGGTGCGCCAATGTAAGTCTGTCTTGTGACTCGCTGCGTCAGCTGATCAAAGCGCAAGTGAAAGGCACGTGACTTAGTGCGCAAAACAAAGATGGCGTCACCCGTGAATACGACACCGCTACACTTACTATTTTCATTTTTAGTTTTACAGTTTGCTTCAGGGTTTTTTGCCAACAACGATAAATACAAGCGGCAGGTAAAATGAGAGCGTTTTATTATCTTTCTAACTTGCTACCCTTCTGGAGTTTCTCAAATGTGTAAAAAGTCTTAGCCTTCAGGTAATGAACGCTTGCCCTATGTTGTGTTACAAGCGAGCTAGTTGTCTAGCTACATTATTGCTCCGCTAACAGTTGGCTATTTTCGTATTTAATTCACATTCAAATGTAACACATTTTTGAGTTGCATTTGAATGTGAATAGCTGCTTTATCAACACCGTCCATTTTCTGCCGAAGGAAAATATACGGAATAGCGAGCTAGTTTAGCGCATACATTGGTAGACTGGGTAGTTGGCCAACGTGAACCTAAAATCAACTTAACTTTATTTAAATTGGGTTACTTGCAGTTGCAAGTATTAGAATTATAATCTTCATGAACGTATATACTGTGTAGAACGATTACTCGGCGGAGAGAGTAGGAAAAGTTCCGTTTTTGCAGTCTTTGTGATGGTGAATGGGCGTTTTCACTTTGATAGAAACCCCAACAGTAAAATAATAAAAAAGGTATGTTTTATGTTTGTAAATGATGCACGCACTAGAAGCAAGAATGGTGCTGGGGCAGTCGAACGGCCTGTATAAGTACTCGATATTAACGAAAGCTTTGGTCTGTCTGAGCTTCTTATCGGTGTTTGTGAAGAGGTCATGCGTCTCGTGCTAATGACGCTGGTGGTGATAAGGTTAAGATAATGAAGAACGAGCCTCTGTTGTCCTCTTTAATAGTTCCCCAGGGCACAGATCCAGGATCAGTGAACACAGCTCTGAAGACGACCCTCCTATTTTCTGTTGCAAAAAAAGTCAAACTGATCCTGGGTCAGTGCTTTTGGGTACCCCCACAGTCTCAGTTGTTTCTCTCCATCCTTCACAGGTGTCGTTGCAGTTGAACCCCGGTCTGAATGCCTCCGTCACGCCGCCCCCTGGTGTGGGCCTGCTGCACGTGCGGGCCCTGGGGGCCAATGACACCCTGCACTTCCTCCTCTGCAGCCTGGACGCCCCGACCCTGATGCTGGTGCACACAAACTCCTCTTCCTCCTCGGTGAAGGTGGACTGGCGCCGCTTCATCTCGGGCAATTCCTCCGACAGCCTGCGGGTGGAGCCACAGAGTAGCGTGCAGTACAGCAGCGCACTGGTCTTCACTAGGGTAAGTTGGAGGACCACACCCTGTCCCCTGTCATTTACTCTGACAAAAAAAAAATTAAGTCAATCAATCTTAGTATGCAGGCCTATTACCGAGACAGGTTAAATAATGTGTTTTGTAGACTGGTTATTTTAATATGTTATTGCGGGCACAATATGACTGCTAAAAGGACAGTTTATTGAAGTGCTTCTTCCTATTCGCTTACTGTCTCTTAAGGATGTTAATTATCCTTTTTGTGTTGTGCTGCTGCTCAGATAAACATATTTGAATTTGCATATGTGCTTTGTTTGGTCAGTCAGTCTGAATGAGGGACTTTGTTAAATGAAGGCAGTGAAATGTAATTGCATAACATTGATTGTTCATTCATGGCTTTTGTACCGTGCAGTTCACCACATGCTACACGCATACTACATGTGCACATTCCATTTTTCAGAATTTCTTCTTTCATAATCGGTCACGTGGCGCATGTTGCTGTTAACGCAGATATTGTTTTATAAAAAACTCGTTCTTTCTCTTCTGCTTTTCTACCTAAACTTCCTGAAGTTCTCCTTTGTCCTGACTGAGCGAGATCTTACTGATGCGTTTGGCCCTTGTGTTGAGTCCGCTGTTCCGCTTTGACGCCCTCAAGTCTTTAGCCCTGAATTCACCTTTTGGTTCTGAATCCACACAAAGGTTTAAATGTCCGTCTCTTCCTCTCAGGTGTGGGAGTACGAAGATGCTAACGACACAGCGGACCCCCTGAAGCTCCCCCTCTCCAGCTTCCTGCCCCCCTACGAGCTCCAGAATTTTACCTGGGAGGACATGGGCCAGACCGTGAACCTCACAACCGACACCGCCCGGCTCTGTGGGCGGGACAGGGCTGCCAGCTTCAGCAACGGCTCCTTCTGTCTGCAGGTGAGAGGTTTCAAAGCGTCACTTTTACTAGATTAATTGGCATAACTGTCAGGGAACTGGGCTTGTGAAGTAGAGGTTGTGGGTTTGATTCCCAGGTGGGGCACAGCCGTTGCACCCTGGAGCAAAGGTGGTTAACCTGAATTGCTGGTAAAAATTAAACGATTATAAAGGCTTTTTTTAACATGGAGAGTTCTGATTTTGGTGAAACTGCTTGCCAGGTCCTTTAATAGAAGGACACATCGTTGGGGTCCAGACTTGAGGCAGTGTTGGATACTCTAGTCTGCAGGTAAATGACGAGCTTTGATCGGCTGAATGGCCTTTGTGTCAAAGTCCGGTCCTGGAAGGCCGCAGTCTCTGCTGGTATTTGTGGTCTGCAGCCAAATTATGCCTTGAGAACAAGATGTGTGGACTCTTTAGCTAATCAATGACTTGCGTGCATCACTGGTGCTGAAACACACTGAAACCAGCTCAAGGACTGAAGTTTGAAACCCTTTGGCTATATGGTTACATTTTTATAATATTTATCATATTTTTGTGATACTGTGTAATGTTTTGTTTCGTATCCAATCAGAGCGCTTGTCTCCATTTTGTGTTACCAGATTTCGGCATTTGAGTCTGTGGGTCGAGACCCTGGCTGGCCCCGCCTTCTGCATAATGCAAACTCCTCCCAGTTGCGGGTGTGGCTGGACGGCGTCACGGCGAGGTCCAATTTCTCCCGCTTCTTCCTGGAGCTCGAGACTGTGGGCCACAGCGATCTCCTGAGCAGAGTGGATGTGTTGAGATCTATCGATGATGAGTACACTCCCTCTATATTCCAGGTACTGTGTGTGTGTGTGTGTGTGTGTGTGTGTGTGTGTGTGTGTGTGTGTGTGTGTGTGTCTGGGTGAATGCCTGTCTGTGGTGCGGCTGTTCATTTGCTTAAGAGATTTAGATTTTCTTGCATTGTCTGGAGCCGACCATGTTTTTAATATTTGGTTATTTATGTTGTCTTTCCTGCTTTGTCCCATTCTGGGGTTTGAACCCATTGGGACCTGACTCTCTTCCTCTCTGCCTCCTCCCAGGTGTTTCAGTGGGTGGCCTCTCCCCCCAACGCCACCTCCCCTGTTTTAGGGTACACACAATGGAAGCCGGTGGCCTACCGCAGTGCCATTCCCAATTTGGAGCAGGCCACCCCGTGCCGGCACTCCGAACCCCTGCCTCTGGCACGGCTTCCCCCCTCCGGCCTCGTCCGCGCCTATTTCGGGGACGGGTACCAGGCCGGCGGCCTCAATGTCACGTTCGGCATCGCCGGAGACCCCATGTACAGCGTCACCAAGTACCTCAGCTGGTGAGTGCATTAAGCTCCCCCCACATTCGCGCTTCGTGCCGCTTCCATACGTACCTGCTGCCCCTCCCACACGCCTAAGAGAGCGACGGACAAGTTTACACGCTCATCCCTGAATTGACGGACGGCCTTGCAGCAAACACACTGCTGTCAATTCCAATTTGAGAAAAAACTTGACTAAATAAATTTTTATAAAAAAACTGGGAGATGACGATACATATTACATGGAAATGAATTAAGAATAATTATCCGTAACGTGGACAGGGGTCAAAGATGTGATTTACACAAAGTACAGTGTATTAAGATATTCCTGTAAGACGGCCAGTACATATGGTCTTTTCTGAAGGAGGGTTTCTATGTGTGTGTGTGGTTTTTAGTTTAGTTTCTCCTCTCTTTCTCTCTCTCCATCCTCAGGACTGTGCTCGTGGGCCTGGGTTCTCCCCCCGTGGACTCCTTCTCCCCGGTTGTCATAGCGATCATGGCGGTGGGGCTGGGCACACCGCTGATCCTCCTCCTGGTGGGTGGGGTCTGCGTGTGTGTGCGCAAGAAGCGGGTGGAATCACTGGCCTACGAGCCAATCAACTGACACTCCCTAACCCGCACCCCCCGCCCCATCTGCCCGGATTCTTTACCTGGAGACCCCCCTCAGCCCCTCCCACAGTTACACAGGTCAAAATCGCCACTAGGGGGGCGCTCACGCCCATGTCCGCCACAAGATGGATGCCGCCAGAACTCAAATGTGAGACAACCCCACAGGGAAGTTGTCTAGGCCTGGGCAGCCAATGAACGTGGACCTTTGAAGGTGAAGCTTTCAAGCAATGAAATGGGCCAGCCAATCATACTGGACTGTTCAGAATGTCCACCAATGGCAAGTCTTTTTAGTCTCTACAGATCAGGAGCGAGACAAATGTGTTATAAAACGGGTGTAAAGACTGAAATTATGCTAATTGATAAGGAAGCGGAGCGCTTGCCTTTATACTCTTAAACATTCCGAAAAATCACCTTTTAAAAAACGGTTTTAGCTTCTTTATTTTTTTAAGTGTCCTGTGCCACTGATTTTGGAGGAAATGCTACAATTTTAAATCCTAGTTCAGACGTATACAAGACAAAAGATAAACTATAATAGCAGTGGGGGTCCAAGTTAGTCAGTTTACCACAAAATCATAACTACAAAAAAAAAAAAAAAAAATGTATTCTAGATATTCTCCAGTACAAACTGGCTTGCTGCTGCTTCAACGATGCATTTGTCCTTACGAATAACGCACAATTTAACTTCAGCAGGACTGATGCATCCCCTGGCCTGTCCAGCTGGGATATGGTAAGATGTTTAGTTTACATGTGTTTTGCTAGGCTGTCTCCTGGGGGGGGGGGGGGGGGTCAGTAACCTCTGTTACTCTGCTACCCCCCCCAGCCCACACAGAGAGGAGGCGAATAGAGTAAAAATCTGAAGTCTTCTTCTGTGGTAATTAGAGATTTGAACGAGCAGTGAGAGTTACCTGTGTAAGGTCAAACGCAAATAGTGAAAGAGGAGGGATGGTGATTAGCATCATAAAATGATCTCAAAAGCATCACCAAAAGTCGATATCCTTACATGAGGAGCTACTGAAAGAGGCATGCCTGCTGGAAACTGCTTGTCAGAGTGTTGTGCTGAGAAAAGGGATTTTTTTTGTTTTTTACCCCCTGAAGTGGGTTTTTTTCACAGCTTTCAACACTGGAAACATTCTGGGAAGCACGCAAATCACTTTTTTTTTTTTTTTTTTTTTAACAGTATGAAAATCGGCTTCCATCTAACCCCCCCCCCCCAAGAACTCTTAGATTTTAATAAATATGAGCTCATTAGCATTTTTACAAAAATGCAGCCACTGTTTAATAAGACGACCATTGATTGGTCAGTGTTACAGCTCTCTGCACTAATCACATAATTTTTTTTATTTTTAATATGTACTTTTTAACTTGTAAAAATTATGTTTTAAGTTTCAAGTTGTTAATTTTATTTTTAAATCATGATTTGCTTTCCATAAAGATTTGCACAGCGATTGCGATTCTGTGTGGTGACTAATGAACAGGTTTTAAAGACCGTGACCTGGAGCTTATTCCCTTGATGTGGGGAGTAAAGTCCGCCATTTATAAAAACAAGCGGTTCATCTCATTCATTTGGGAAGGGTAAGTCTTTTCTTTGGGCGTTTATAGAAAACCGATTTTGAAAATGAATCATCCCGTTCCTGAAGGAACCGTTTTATACTTTTGGGCAGACAATGGTACCGTGATACCAAAATGCAAGTTTGTCCAGATGAAGTTTGTCCATCCAGGTACCACTAGCTGACCTCATGTCATGTGAGCCCTCGGTTGGACACCAAATGTCTGAAAGATGGATGGTATTCATTTTCCAGTTTTAATAACTATTCATTTTCAGGCACCATGGAGGTTTTTTTCCCCCTTGCTATAAAACATAACATTTGAAAATGTGACAAAGTGTACAAGCATTCAAAATAATAATTGGGTTAATTCACCAGAAGGGAAAGTTGTGAACGTGTGCATAAATCAATATCTAATGCAGATTTCACCATCAGTCACTGCGATTGAACAGAAATCGAACATCTGACCGTTCATATGCACTGATCCATACTTAGTGTACATGATTAAAAAATATAAACTAAAGCAAAGAAAAAAAACAAAACGGGCACAAGTATGTAAACAAAAGACCAGTACAGAGCAACAAGTACCAACCGTAATGTTCTGGGTCTGATCTTCTGGAGTTGGTGTACAGCCCAAAGCTTTCGCCTAGCAGTGTTTTGTTTAAGTACGGTCATGACAAACATGGGCTTGTCTGAGGCTCTGATTAGGGGGGATAAAACTAGACAAACTAGTCAGCTTTGCTTCCCGTCTCCTATAAATCACAGTCTCAGGGGTGTGGCTTCTTCGGAATACTTTTGCCAATATGCAAATAAACTACAAATCCAGTTCTGTTGAGATTTAGCTGTGAACGAAATGTAGAGTAGTTTTCTTGGTGGTGTAGACAGCAGCTGGCGGGAGGGAAGTGTCGCGCGTCGTCAAAGCTACCCCCTGGGCCAGTCTGCTTCAAACCAAAGTTTCATTGGGAGCGGCCAGTCAAGTCCAGAGAAGATATCTCAGCATTCCTAGCTCCCCCTTCGCAGCCTGGTGTCCTGGCCGAAACGAAACGCTGCCGCGCCTCTTACCCCCACCATCTCTTGCGGGGGGGCGCGGGTGTGGGCGGGGGCTCCAGAGCAAAGATCCCGCCCCCTCCCTCCAGGGTGAAGATGAAGTAGAGGTTGGCGCCCAGCATGGCCAGAATAGGCAGGAAGGAGAGGCCGAAGCCGACGCCCCTCACAGGGCTCCGCAGAGCGACCGAGACCCAGTACACCAGCCTGAGAGGGGGGGTACACAGGGAAGTATGTGTCAGTCTCAGGGGAGTACCAGTGCAAAAGGGCCGATACCTTATCCGAAAAGAGCAGGCTTTATTCTAACCTAGCACTAAGAACTACTATGGGTTATTGTACTAAGTAAATCGGGCCCTAAGCCTTATTAGTTACAAGACCTTTAGCGTGCACAAACCCTTTTAGCACATGCAAAACTAATAACACAACCAATGATTGGTGCAATACAAATTGTGTGACCCATCAGTGGTCATGTTATTGGTTTTGCGTGTGCTAAAAGGTTTTTCACACGCTAAAGAGCTTAGTAAATCAGACCCTTGGTGTACTAATATTGGTTAATGCAGGGGTGGGGAAAATATGAATGCAGTCCTACCATAAACATTGCATGTTGATTTCTGCCGGGGGGGGGGGGGGGCATAGGTGGAAAAAGGTTGACAGTAAATTCTACACTGATGTTAGGAAGTACCCCCCCCCACACACACACACACACACACAGCTACTGAGTAGAGCAGTTTTCCAGGTCATGTGTTAGACGTAATGACTGTTGGGGTGTTCCCTTGTGGGAGGGAAGGGGGGAGTGATTCATAAAGTGGGAATAATGAGTTGGCTGTCTGGCTAGCGTGCGTACTGCAGGTTTTGTGGGGTGCGTTTACCTGCCCAAGGCGAATACGATGGTCAGCAGGGGCACCAGCTTCAGCAGGTCCTGGCTGACGTAGGTCGCCATGACAGCCAGATGCAGGAAGTAGAGCAGGAAGAGGGAGAGCGAGTCGCTGACGTAGCGCCAGTGGACGCCCACCTCCCGGTTCTGAGCCCCGCCCTCGTATAGAGGCTTCGCCGAGCGGAACCGGAGCCTGGACACCCCCAGCACCAGCACACCTGGAAGGGGGGTTAAGGGAGGACATGCTAGTCCACAGGGTCTCTTGTTGCTCATCACTTAACCCTTTGAAGAGTAGGTTTTATGGAATGTTTTTTTTTTCCTCCAAAATTCTTAGTCAGTGTTCTAGAACTCCATTGCTTTCCAGCAGTGATTGTTACATCAGCATTAGAATGTTCAGTAAAGAACATTCTAATCGCATATTTGCAATCTCACACCTTAAAAGGGTTTATTGGTCAATTAAAGCAGTCGATTACAGTTAACCATAAACCACCTCACATGGGTCTGAAATGTTTGCGGATATATACGTATATTTTTTTATGTGAAAACAAACACCAGCCACCCTGCGGCTCTTCTAAGGCAAGAAAGAATACCCCTGTGCTACAGCTGGGGTAACGGGGGCAGGCTGCAGGTATCCCTTTCTCTAAGCCAACTTCTGTTTTTAATTATTTAAATCAGCTCAGGCATGACAGCTGAAGACTGTTCTTGTGTACTTATGTTTTTTAGTTTTTTTACAGTGGTGTAACCTATAAGTGACCTCCCATTGGTGTACATGGCTAATTAGCTAATTGAGCCAGGGTAAAGGCCATTGGTGGAAACAAGATCCTGCATATACACCTGTCCTATATTTACCCTGCTCTGCGACTACATCTCAACCAGAACGCCAGCCGGTGTCTGGAGGCGAGCGGGACTTAAAATCCCAAACTTCTGCCCAGCTGACTCACCCAACACAATGGGAATGGCGGCGAAGACGGAACAGCGCAGTGTGTAGACCAGCCTGAGGGGGGTGGTGTTGAGCACCGGGGCATCGAAGGGCAGGAAGGCATACCCGCCCCACACCAGGAAGGGGAAGATGACAGCTGCCGCCAACACGGACGCCCCGAGCGTCAGGACGTCCCGGCCAGTGCAGGAGCCTTAAGGAGGAGAAGGTTACCAATTTGGAAAGAGCGAAAACCAGCACACTCTTCAAGTCTAGTGCACAATATAGTACAGCATTTTGTGCACGGCCCTGCTTTGTTCCATGTGTGCCACGCTTCATACAGACTGGAACCCCAGGGTAGATTTGTTGATCTCAATTATTTGTAGGCCTACTTAACAACAGCATAATATCATTACTGTACAGGTAATATACTCAGAATTAGTGTTACATACAGGTTATTGACACCTTCAGATAATGCTATGCTCCAAAGAATACATTGCTCCAAACTATGGTCAGTATAAATGAAGGTTGCATGATACATGTAGCACTATTGCGTGATACATGTAGCACTATTGCGTGATACATGTAGCACTATTACTCACATTTTGACGTGTTGGAGTCTGTTGACCAGTCATGGTAATAGGCATCCGGTGGGGTCCCTTGGGGGCCAAGCAAGGGGTTTTTCTCCGTCCCGTCTGCCCTGAAGGCAGCACTGTCTCCTGGGCCCTTGTACTTCATGGAGGGGCGCAGAATCGTCACGTTGGGGCTGAAGACCTGGGCGGCTTTCTCCGGCATCCAATTGGCCGTGTCTCTGTCCTCCTCGGTCATGAAGCCATCTGGTGGAGTTTTGTCGTTTGCCTCCGCTTCCTTCGCTTTCTCCACCTCCGTCCAGCCCCCCTCCATCCTGCTCCCTCTCCCCCCCAGCTCGCTCTCCGTCCGGCTTCCCTGGCCCCTCCGTAAAGATGACACGGATTCCACTCTGCCCTTCCCGCTCTCCTTCCCCGCGTCTTCTTTCTCCGTGGCCACAACTCCTCTCTCCCCCTCCTTCCTCACCTCCTTGTCTCCTGGCCACTGCAGGGTGCTAGGCTCTAACCTGGCAGAGCTAACCGGCACCTCGTCATCCTCTTCCTGCTGGTACCGGCCTAGCGTCTGTGGTTCCGCCATGGTCGGGCCACTGCTTTCCTGCATTCACAGCCTGGGGGTCTGACACCTCCGCCGTGTCTGTCTCTACGTGCACCTGTTTGAGATTCTTTCGCTTTCTGCTTGTGGGTTTCTGTCAGCCCTGGTCTACCTGTATGTCCATTCAGGCATATAGGTTTCCTGCTCTCTGTTTATCTCTATATAGCGGGGAAGCAAAAGACGTCCAAGCACCAATGATCAATTCCACACTCTTCCGCTTTCCCTCCTATAGAAAGTCTGGAAAGTGAAAAAACTGGTTTTGGCAGTTGTTTACACACCGTTCCCATTTCAAAAGAAAGTTTCATGGTCGTCAGATCTAAACTGGAACTCATTCGCAACCACACGGTGGTTTATAAATAATACAATTTATTATTTTATCTTTGCTGCTTGACTGGTGCTACGATTTATTTTGTTGATATACTATTTGGCCTCACCTTTCTCGAACTGTGTTGTCAGCAACTCTACCCTCAATTAAAAACATAGCACGTCTGCTCAGTAGTCACATATCTGTTTTAAAGAGCGAGACTAAATGTGTGAAAATGCATAAACTTTTAGAAAGTATGCTACGGCATTTGACATACCATACGATAGCACAAGAATAAACGTATTAACTACTAACACAGGTAGGAAATGTTGCACACAATAGTTCAATTCAAGAAAGACAGGCTCGATACGAAACTCCCCTTTCGGACACCGAAACTTAAATTAGTCCACAAGGAAACCTGGCATAAATGCGTATCTGATTACATTAAAATAAATAGCAGACTTGTAGGAAAATATAAATAAGTTTTAACCATCTCTTACCAGTCACAAACAATAGTTTGAACGTCGTAATTATTGCTGTTGTGTGCCATCTAGCCGCTTCTTGCTCTCACGTAAACGCAGTACTCGTTTGGAATACTCTATTGTAAAACTCGCTAGGGAGGGGCGGGTAGGCGACAGGTGTGGCTGCGTTAAACGTTTTAAAGGTGACGCGATGTAATATAAGGATGCCCGCCTCCTCTCGACTTCTCGTCTGTCACCTATACTTTTATTAAGGCAATGTAGATGAGTAGTTGTGGGCCAATTCAAATAGTTATAATGTGGTTTACATCTTATGTGTGCCTCGTGGATGTATTTTTTAGTAACTGTATAACACATTACTGCAGTTAGATCCAACCTGGCTGTCTAAATAAAGAAACAATACTATTACTAAATCTATTATTAGCTCTAATAACATTTCTATAAATCAGTGATGCTTCAAATTTAAACTGTGGTTAGATACAGTTACCTACGACAAACAGGTAGCTAGCGACCTGTAATTTAAATCAAATTTCACTGTCTGTGCCTTTTATAATCTCATTTCATGTTTACACTAGTCAAGCAAACGGATTTATACTTCTGCTCCAATCAGAACCCCCTGCGCTACACGTGTTCTTGTCCGGCAAAGTGAAACCTAACTACCTTTAAAATTGTGAATCACAATCACAGCCAATCATAAGTATATATGTATTTACTTTATCCAATTGAAAATTGATTTTACACATTAAAGGGGCGGGACCACAAAATGTGTATGGGCGGGACATATTGAACAACAGCATGTTTGGTTGAGACGCAAAACTGTTGTCATGTCTGCTCATAGAACGGCGAGGCTGAGCTAGCTGTCATTATATATATTGAGAATTTAAGAAAATGATTTGATATATTACATTTTATTTGGTCAGAGAGCAGGTATACTCAGAACAGAATGGGTAGTGTGTGTAGAGAGATCGTCACCATACAACTGGGACACTATTCAAACTTTGTCGGAACACATTGGTGGAATTTACAGGTTAGTGGCTAAATTAATTTACCAAGCTAGCTTGATGTACTAACCAATATAAATCGACATTGTTGGTAGTTTCAGTGGTTCGATCCATATGGGCTTTAATCCTGAACGGGTAATTTACATTTGTTCTTAATTTGCTTTATGCTAGCGTTAGCTGACCCGCTAGCTGGAATCTACTTTAGCTAGCTCCACAGCTAAGTAGCAAGCTAACTTGGGTTAGATTAACTATATTTTAAACATCTCCATTCTTTTGGGTGGGCGTGTAATTTACCCGAACACAGAATATAACTCCCTCGGGTGCCTAAAGACCTAACGCTGTGAACTGATTGCTGCATGGGGGTAGTTAGCGGTTCACGAATTAAAAATGTCTACTCGTCAATCCTGCCATTTTCTGCAGGGGTTTTATATCTAGCTGCCTTCCGTGTTTAATTTCCAGTTGTGCATCAGTTAGATGCAGTAACGTTAGTGTGTATTATTTTCTGAATTTGAGAATATGTCATGTCACCAATGCACGTGGATTCGAATGCAGAAACATGCGCGTGTGTTGGTAGGAGTGGACTGCGGTGAGAATTGATAGAACTCATAACATGTATATGTGTGTAAAAACGGGCAAATATAGACTGGGACAAAGAAAAATGATTCCTAATTTAATCTCTCTTGTTCCTTCATCATAGGACGCGTCCCTGTCCTATGACCCGGACTCAGGAGCGCCCGATAGCGAACTGCAGAGTGATGTTCTGTTCCGAGCGGGCGTGACGTTAGGGGGGCACGTCACCTACACCCCCCGGCTTATTGCCATGGACCTCAAGGGTAATCTCACTCAATATCGGCGAATGAAGATGGATATCACGTTAGTGAAAACACTGCCATGATGCTAAGTTAACACTCATACTGTTAAAGCAATAGGCTTTTTAAGTTTTATGGCCAAATTGTATGACCGTGCAAATGTATGCATTTCAGGAAGTGACATCAGTATGCCAGTGTGTCTTTCATTAGAATATAGCAGTTTGCAATTTGCTCTATTAATCTGTACCCCTTCTTTCTCTCTCTCAGGAAGTCTCGAAACTTTGAGACAGGAGGGCAGCCTATATGAAACGGGAAAAGACACGAGTGCCTTCACATGGTCGGTCACATATTTACATCTTTCAGTCATTGTGTGTGTGTGTGTGTGTAAATGACTGATTAGGCCCGTGTGCATTTCTAAGCATTGCGTGCGTGTATGTGTGGTGTGTGTGTGTATGTGCGGCGTCGTGGCGTGTGTGTATGTGTGGTGTGTGTGTATCTGTGGCGTCGTGGCGTGTGTGTATCTGTGGCGTCATGGCGTGTGTGTCTTTGCGGCATCCTGGCTGAAGGAATTTTGTTTCAGGGAAGGGCCGATGATGACCCACAAGGAAAGCCCCCCAACAAAAAACCCCTTCCTTCAGGATTTGGACAAACTGGATGTGAGTTAACTGCCTAGGTCTCTCTCTCTCTCTCTCTCTCTCTCTCTTCACCTCCCTCCACCCTCTCTCTCTAGCTTTCTCTCTCTCTCTCTCTCTCTTCACCTCCCTCCACCCTCTCTCTCTAGCTTTCTCTCTCTTTCTCTCTCTCTCTCTTCACCTCCCTCCACCCTCTCTAGCTTTCTCTCTCTCTCTCTCTCTCTCTCTCTCTCTCTCTCTCTCTCTCTCTCTCTCTCTCTCTCTCTCTCTTCACCTCCCTCCACCCTCTCTCTCTAGATTTCTCTCTCTCTCTTTATTGTGTCATTAACTCATGTCATCTGTCTCTCATCGTGCCACGGGCATGCTTTAGTATTATTGCCCTCAACCTGGCTGGCCGGCCGGCCGGCTGTACACTGTGAGTGGCTTCAGTAACAGTACTCTTTGTGTCCAGGAGGGGGAGATACTGGCCGAACCCGAGGTCAACACACCTCAACTCCAACAATCAGGTAAAGGGACCCCAAGTGCGTACACTACAAAGCCAGATTATGGGGTTAGCGAGCTAACTTGAGTTTTAACCCTGGGTTTTTCATATCAGGAGGCTGACTTTAATTGGCGTATATCGCCATGGTAACTTATGCTGCACGGCTGACCTGGTCCGGGGGTCGGGCTATGTTCAGGCACTGCCTTTTGACCAATCAAGTCCTTTGGCAAAAGGCGCCTCCATTCTTGGAGGAGCTAGGTGCAGATAGTGAGGCGGTCTCCCTGGTTCTGCTGCCGGCAATGGCGTTGCTTTTTGCCGTGATGATGTTTCATGTTCTTCGTTTCCGTCCAGTGTACACTGCTCAAAGAAATGAAGGGAACACTTAAATCACACAGCGCCCATCTCCGTGAACGTAATATTCAAGTTGAAAATCTTTTATTGATTACATTGTGTAATTCGTCGAGAACAAAAGGACGTAAGAACGGTCAGTGGAAACCAAAATCGTTAACCCATTGAGGGCTGGATTCAAAATCACACCGAAAATCAAAGTGGATAAAATTGAGATCACAGGCTGATCCAACTTGTGTGAATTTCATCACGACTACTCATAATGTGGCTCAGTAGTGTGTAAGGCCCCCACGTACCTGTATGCACTCCCGACAACGTCTGGGCATGCTCCTGATGAGACGGCGGATGGTGTCTTGGGGGATCTCCTCCGAGGATTAGGGCATCAGTGAGCTCCTGGACAGTCTGTGGCGCTACTTGGCGGCGGCGGATGCACCGATACATAACGTCCCAGACGTGCTCAATTGGATTCAGGTCTGGGGAACGTGAGGGCCAGTCAATGACATCAATGCCTTCGTCGTCCAGGAACTGCCTACACACTCCACATGGCCACGTGAGGCCGGGCATTGTCCTGCACCAAGAGGAACCCGGGGCCCACTGCACCAGCGTAAGGTCTGACGATGGGTCTGAGGATTTCATCCCGGTACCTAACAGCAGTCAGAGTACCGTTGGCTAGCACGTGGAGGTTTGTGCGGCCCTCCAAGGATATGCCTCCCCAGACCATCACTGACCCACCGCCAAGCCGGTCATGCTGGATGATGTTCCAGGCAGCATAACGTTCGCCACGGCGTCTCTAGACTCTTTCACGTCTGTCACATGTGCTCAGTGTGTACCTGCTCTCATCTGTGAAGAGAACAGGGCGCCAATGGCGAACCTGCCAATTCTGATGTTCTCTGGCAAATGCCAATCGAGCTGCACGGTTCTGGGCTGTGAGCACAGGTCCCACTACAGGACGTCGGGCCCTCATGCCACCCTCATGGAGTCTATTTCTGACAGTTTGGTCAGAAACATGCACACGAGTAGCCCGCTGGAGGTCATTTTATAGGGCTCTGGCAGTGCTCCTCCTGTTCCTCCTCGCACAAAGGAGCAGATACTGGTCCTGCCGCTGGGTTGTTGCCCTTCTACGGCCCTGTCCAGCTCTCCTCGTGTAATGGCCCATCTCCCGGTATCTCCTCCATGCTCTTGAGACTGTGCTGGGAGACACAGCAAACCTTGCGACGGCACGTATGGATGTGCCATCCTGGAGGAGCTGGACTACCTGTGCAACCTGAATGGGCTGCAGGTACCGCCTCATGCTACCAGTAGTGACAAAGGCACTAGCAAAATGCAGAACTAGAGAAAAATCAGTCAGGAAGGATAAGGAGAGAGAAATGGTCTGTGGCCACCACCTACAAAACCATTTACTTTTTTGGGGGTTTTCTTGCTGTTGCCTCTCCTGTCCACCTGTTGTCACTTTCATTTGCACCAAAGCAGGTGAAATTGATTCACAATCGTTTACGCTTCCTAACTGGACAGATCGATATCCCAGAAGTTTAATTGACTTGGTGTTATGCTGTGATGATTAAGTGTTCCCTTCATTTTTTTGAGCAGTGTAGTTCTTTGTTCTTCAGGAGAGAAATACGCCGCTGGAGTACTGTGCATGTTGTACTGCTGTTGGCTCATTGACACCACTCCTTTCTTGGGAACGCACACTTGAGCTTGTTTTTACAAAGCCTGTGTTCTCTTAGCAAATGGATAACCACAGTCGTGATACTGGTTAAGCGCAATAGGAGTTGTTAGGTTTTGTCAAGCCAGCTAACATAAAGAAATCCCGGGTATGTTAAGCTTCCTTTGTAATATGCCCCACATTCCTAAACAGTATTTTGCTAACTCATACAAGTAGTTGTTCCACCAGCTGTGCACCAGACCTTTTCATTGCTTTTATCAGTAGGGGTGTTTCTTTACCATGGTACATATAATTGGAATGAGGCAATGGCCATGTAACATGAGTATTTAAACACTAGGCCATCAAAGGGACGTGTCACGAAACAGGGAATTGAACAAAAAATAGATTAGAGTGGCTATTGTCATATAACCGACACCCAGTCTCTGCTCCTCCCAACTGGAACTCTGTTTACCGTTGCCGTGCAGGGGCTGTTGCCATGCCGACAGTGAACAGCAGTCTTGAGCACACTCAGAAGTTGTACAGGCTGGAGGGCAGCGTGAGGGTGTGGTCTGACTTTCTGAGGATCCACCTCCACCCCCGAACCATCTCCGTCATCCACCAGTACAACCACGACGGGTACAGCGCGACTCCTCTGTTATTACCCGCTCTTCTTCTGTGGTAATCCGCACTGCACTCTTTTCAACCTGCGGATTTGCTTAAGTGGGAAACTGCTTAGATTTGCGAACTCGTAAAAAACCTTTTGCAGTCAATACAAAAAGTGAGCTGATGGTGTCTATTGCAGTGTTATCTCATTTTCATTTTTTTTCTTTTTTTTTTCCATTTTTCATGTTTTTACCTTGTTGACAAGACAGTAAAGAGGACTTTTTAGTCGAAGTCAAGCTTCACAATTATGCTAAATTAAGGCTGTAGCTTGAGAACCAGTGAACTATACCTTGCACAAAACCTGCCATTATTAAAATATCTAAAGTGCAGTGTCCAATTTGTGAATATGATGCACCCTTTAAGCCAGGGGTCCTCAATCTTATCCAGAAAAGGCTGTGTGCAGGCTTTTGTTCCAACCAAGCGGTTACACACCTGATTCTACTCATCAACCGCTAGAGTTTTTGCTAAGGACCTTGATCAGTAGAGTCAGGTGTGTTACTGCTTCGTCGGAACAAAAGCCTGCGCCCACACTGACCCTTTATTGGATAAGATTGAGGACCGCTGTTTTAAGCTGTTATGTGCTGATTGTGCCATGTGTGGATGTTCAGAGAATCCCAGCGATTGGAGGCGTTTGGCCAGGGGGAGGCGCTGTGCCAGGGCTTGGTGCTTGAGGAGCTGGAAGACAAGCTGCATTTCTTTGTGGAGGAGTGCGACTACCTGCAGGTGACCGGAAATTTCCCAGCATGCCTCTGTGCCCGTATTCAACCATGATAATCACGAGTTAGGCCGTGACCGAATGTGATCCCTTCACCCCTTTTGAGGGCGCATATTTGAGTCACCTTTGTCAAAAATCTTTTGAGTGGGTGACTTTTTCTCACCCATGGGGGCACTTAAAATACCAGGATGAACCCCTTATTTCCGGGGTTTTGTTGTGGCGATTCAGGAACGCACTCATCCGACAATTTCAGGAAGTAAACCGGAAGTAAGAACTACAACTTGTAGTATAAGAGTGGGGCATATTACAAACTACCTTCTTTTTATTTTTGTTAAGTCTAGCTTCATTCATAATCTGTGATTGAGATAAACTGATTGATATTCTCAATAAAACTAAAATAAAAATATTACAAACGACTTCTTCACTTGTTTGGAAAGTTTTGCAGGATTTAATTCGCACACTGCTTGCAAAGTGAGGGGACAGGGCACATAGACAGGAGACGGGGCGCAGTAGATAGGGCTCTGATTCGGACACAGCCTCTCTCTGGGGTCTCTGTGTTCCTAAATGTAAATTTGAAAGCATTAAACTCTCTTGCCTTTCTTTCTCAGGGTTTTCAAGTGCTGTGCGATCTTGCGGATGGCTTTTCAGGCCTGGGGTCAAAGGTCACAGAGCTGCTGCACGACTCATATGGCGGGCGGGGCATCCTGACGTGGGGGTTGGCGCCTGTCAGTCATCCAGACTCGGTGAGTAATGGGGGTTTGATTTGTTGTAATCATGTGGGATAATGAGTTATTGTCATATGTGGTTGAGGTGCTTTATGATTTATGATGCTCAATACAGGGCTGTGGTGTATTTTCTTGGTGTTGCGCATCTGAATAACTCATGTGCTTCGGATCCAGAGTCGAGTGAAGGAGTTCTACCACCTGATGAACTCTGCCTTGGGAACAATCAATATGGCCAATCACAGCTCTTTCTTCTGCCCTCTGACACTGAGAGGAGGGTTTGGTTTACGCCCGACTCCGCCCACTTATTTTCCCCACCTCAACTATGACGTGAGTTAGATGCTTCCCTCCTCCTTATTTGTATATGGCATATCATTGGCTTTGCTCAGGCCTGGTCATACTCATTAGCACTTTTCCAGTGCAGTGATACTGAAGTATTAATTTGTGCCTAGTTATTATCTGTTATTTTTCTCTTTTCTTTCATTGGTTTTCCCTTAATGTTGAATAATATTAGAGCTGTGTAAAAATGGGTTATCTGTATAATGGTACAACTTGCAATACAAATTGCTGTTTGTTAGGTTAGCAGTTAGGTTAACTTATTTATTATTAATGGACCTCCGTGCCTTCTTGATGATGCTGCATTTTTGTGTTCCTGAGAGTGACGCTCCAGCAGTTGCTTTGCGTGATAGGGTCTGCTAAGTGATTGCAATGTTATGTAATGATATTGAGGATGGCTGAAAGGATGTAGGTCACTTTAAATACATTATTCAAATGCATTTTTAAAATTTAGGTTATTAACTTATCTGGAGATGGTAAAAAATCAACTGATGATAACGTTTTGTTTTTAAAGGGGGTCCTGTTTGAGTGATACAGATGGTAGATTTGGCAGATTTAACATTCTGAATGTTACAGTATATTGCATCAGTCATGCTGTTGAATGGCTGATTTTTAATGATGTTTTGTGTCTCACTCACCAGCCCACGCTCTGGTTCCACTCCAGTGCAGTACTTGCTCTGGCCCTGGACTCCCTCACGGTGTCATACAGACTCAGGCACCACAGCGCCCCCATGTGGCAGCTGGCGGACGAGCTGGTTGTCTCCGGCAGGAAGGTGAGGGGAATATCAGGGTTTTTTGTTTTTTACCAGTAGTGCGGCAGAGGTGAGTGGGATAAGCCAATGGGATAGGAGATAGGCCCTTGGTTTTCTTCCATCCAAACTGATTCAGTGAATTAAGGTCTTGATCGAAGCTTGTGATTGGTTGATGTGTCGAATCGGGTGTTTTAGTTGCTTGGCTACAACAACAGCTGGCACCCGCACAGGGCCTTCAGGGATAAGATTTGACACTGCTGTCTTAAAGGGTTGGAGAAGTAAAAAGTGAGATGGATAATGGTGTGTGTGTGTGTGTGTGTGTGTGTGTGTGTTAGGTGGTAGCTGCATATGGGTCCGTGCCCTTCCCCATGATGCAAGGCAGCTGTCTTCCCGATGCGCTGGGCGAGTACACAGACACGTTGCCATGGAGACCCTTATCGGCTTGCTCAGAGCTGGGCGACGGACGCTGTTTCGGCCAATCGGTGACTCTGAGGGGCCTGGAGGGGCAGAACCTCGTCAGGTGAGGACTCTGAGGGGCCTGGAGGGGCAGAGCCTCGTCAGGTGAGGGTCTGAGGGGCCTGGAGGGGCAGAACCTCGTCAGGTGAGGGTCTGAGGGGCCTGGAGGGGCAGAACCTCGTCAGGTGAGGGTCTTAGGGGCCTGGAGGGGCAGAACCTCGTCAGGTGAGGGTCTTAGGGGCCTGGAGGGGCAGAACCTCGTCAGGTGAGGGTCTGAGGGGCCTGGAGGGGCAGAACCTCGTCAGGTGAGGGTCTTAGGGGCAGAACCTCGTCAGGTGAGGGTCTGAGGGGCCTGGAGGGGCAGAACCTCGTCAGGTGAGGGTCTTAGGGGCCTGGAGGGGCAGAACCTCGTCAGGTGAGGGTCTGAGGGGCCTGGAGGGGCAGAACCTCGTCAGGTGAGGGTCTTAAAATGTCAACCAACTGGTTGAAGGCCTCTTCTGATGTCAAGCACCATAGTGGCTGACTCTGACCTCTGACCCTTTGACCCTTCCCCGCAGCTCGCTGACCCCTGGGACGGAGCCCCCCACCCCCCTGCACAGCTTCCGAAGTGGCAAAGAGGTGCTCGCCAGCTTCATGTGGAGACAGTACCCTTCCACTCCACAGTGAGTCCACCACCACCGCCGTATCTGCAGAGTTGGTAATATTGACCACGTCTACGCTGCCGTTCGTTGTGCAGTGAAGCAAGCCGTTGCATTCTAAAATAAAGGTCTCTCTGTCGCTCTCGCTCTCTCTCCCTCCGTAGGGCATTGCACCTGCTGTCCAGTCCCAGCAAGCTGACCCCTCCCTTCCCTCAGATTTTCAGCCCATACCTGGACTCCCAGGGGTTCCTGCGCCACCAGAACACGCCCCCCAACACCGGTGAATCACCCCCTCTTCATTCTGTCTGGTTGACTATGTCAGGGTTATAGTGTGTGTGTGTGTGTGTGTGTGTGTGTGTGTGTGTGTGTGTGTGTGCGCGAATCTGCCTTCCGATTTTTACGGTAGCGGTTACATTTGGGAAATGGTACAGGTTATGAACAACATTATTTGAAGAAACTGGGTTTTTTCCATTTAAAAAAAGGGGGTTTAGCTCCATATGTATAAAACTGAAACATGAGTATTCATGCACCCAGCTATGAGCATGCATAAGCCTAAACATGAGTGTGCATGCAGGTAAACATGAGTGTGTATGTGTCTAAAGGTGAGTGTGCATGCGTATTATTCTGCTGTGGAAACCTGCCTCTGACAGACTCTGTCCCCTGCAGTGTCCAGCCTGCCCGTGATGTCGTCCCTCCAGTCCTCTCCGGCCATAGGGCCCTGGCTGTCTGAGCTACAGCGCTGGGCCACCACCCTGGATCCCGGCCGCGTGGCCCCCAGCTTCCTGTCCCAGGGCCCTGAAATCGGGGATATCCAGGAGGCCTTGGACCAGCTGCGCTGCTTGGCGCACTGTTACCGCGACGACCGGGGCGGAGTCCTGCACTCCTCCTCGGAGGACGATGACGATGACTGATTTGCTTCTTCTTTTTTTTTTGAGGAAGGCATCACCTTCTTCTCCTCCCTCTTCCCACCCTTTGCCTTAGCGATATTCCGGCAATTTCCTTAAGACTGGTGGATCGAGGAAGGGTGTTATTATTAATTCATGAATTGAGTATAAAGGATGAGAGATGGACGGAAGCTTTGGAAGAAAGAGGGGGACGTACAAAGAGAAAGAAAGGCTTTGAAGGGACGAAGAGGAGTGATGGTGAGTTTGAAGGAGAGAGGATAGAAATGATAAGAGAAGCATGTCTCCATCTGAACACCACTGTGACACACACCCTCCCTTCTGTGAGCCTGTAAATAAACATACTTTGCTAAAACACAATCGTGTCTTCAGCACTCATGAATCACGGAAGTGTCCCAGTCAACCAGCTGCCTGCTTCAGCATTTAATTGATGCTAAATTATTCTGTGGAATTGATTTTGTCACGGAGATGTAGGAGCTAGTGAAATGATTTTTGTATGTATGGATTTTGCTGGGGGTGAGTGCATATCCGGCTGTGAGCTACACATCCTGGTATGAGTCAGACAGAAGGATGATGTCACTGAAGTGCTTGCATTTATTAATTCTAGAATTCCACCCACATCATTCTGATGGGAAAGGAATCGTGGCATAGTAAGACTGCTTTTATGACTCCCTTTTCATTACATTTCTTTAATATTTATCTCTACTCCTATAGTTTTGTCTCTAGGTGGCAGACCAGTGAACAACCAGTACCTAGCAACACAGTAAGGAATTGGCTCATTCGCAGTCTTGTGGTTCAGTCCACCAAAACCAGTATCCCATCACTGGGAGATCGGTCTGGCGTTTGATTTGGCCACACGTTTGGACAAACTGACTCAGCACATTTTGAATGAATTCAAAAGCCAGCAGACCAGATTTTCTATTATTATTATTAATCTCTGCCTTGTGATCACACATTAGCTAGCAGTCTCCCGTTTACAAAGGTGTGATAGCCGATCGTTTGCGTCTGAATCTACTTCCATGAGGTTGGGTTCTCAGGGGAGGCTTTATCTGAATAGAAACAGGACTGGCATAAAGTATTGTTTGACTGCACTTGACTGAGTTCTGGATTCTGCTGTGGACATCTGGTTATATAATCGACTACTTCAGAGCAATGCACATCACAGTAGGTGTGCTGTCACATATCTTAATAGGGAGCCAGAAAACGCGTATTCCAAATGACTTGTGACCCATCTCCTCTCAGTAAGATTGAATAGAGTTGATTTAAATACTGTGGGAATTCCACTTCATGACCTCTTTTTGAATCTGCCTGGTCACCCCCATGCACGTGGATATGGATAATTACCGCAAGGAAAATTATTATTTATTATAGAACACCAATAATACTCAGCAATAGGGTTATCACTCAATGGGAAATTAACCAAATAGAATTAACCAAACAGGAATGGCCAAAAACACATTTCAACTGCAGACAATTTCCACAATGAAAAATTATTGTCTGCATCTTTGCGAGACAAATATTGCACTGCAGGTGGCGGTATTTCACCGTTTAGTTGCTTTGATTCCCTCAAAAACACAACAGGTTGATGAAAATGAAAGTAGGATACTTTAATTTCTGTAACCTACTATGCATGTCTTACAACTGTAGCCTATGACAGTTGTATTATGTTAGTATTGTAATTGATGGAAACACCATCCAATTAAATAAATGTATGGTTGTGTCATTAAATTCAAACAGAATCCCCACTGAAGGATATTTCTGTTCTATAACTTCACATATAGCAACAAGAACATATGGTGGCTTCAGAAAGTATTCATACCCCATTGATTATTTCTGATTTTGCTGTGTTGCAAAGTGAAATTAAAACATATTTACATGGGATTTTTTTCTACTGTCGAAGTAATTTTCTATAATAATAATAATAATAGTAATTATTGTGGCCCGCGAGAACTTAATTATCTGACGCGTGTATCTACGTGGCTAGTTAACGGGGATTTACTTTTAAGATATAACAGACAAACGCAGACGCGGACGCGGACGCACACCCGCGGTACATACGTTAAATAAACCGTTAAATAAAGTTTGTATTAAAAAAAAAAAAAAGGTGATTGCAACAATTACAATCGAGGTCCGCGAAAATCCGTGATAATAAAAAGTGGTCCGAAATTAAGTTTTTTCCCCCCCCCCCCCCCCCCCGTCAACAATTACAATCGAGGTCCGCGAAAATCCGTGATAATAAAAAGTGGTCCGAAATTAAGTTTTTTCCTAGGGGAGGAGGACCCCCCAGACCCCCCGTGGTGGTTTCGGAAAATCTCCCTATTTCTGAGGGCTCAAGGTTGGCAAGTATGGTTATATTTATAGTCTTACAGTTACAACCGGCCCTTTGAGGGCAACCATAATGCTGATGTGGCCCGGGGTGAAAATGAGTTTGACACCCCTGGTCTAAGGGATCAAACGAGCCCCACACCATCACTCTGCGGCCAGATATGGAGTAGATGTGGATGGATCCCTTTAAGGGTTGTTTCTCCTGACTTTTCCCCCCATAGAGTTCTATAGGAAAATTAGTCTGGAGAAATAACCCTTGCAGTGATCCATCCACATCTACTCCATATCTGGCAACAGAGTGATGGTTTGGGGCTTGTTTGATAGCACTCGTGATTAAGGTCAATCTATCAGTAGCAAGGACTGTAGAAGGTACTACTTTATCTGAAGAAATAAATAAATTGTTACATCAATGTGCTATTTTTGGCCCAACATTCTAAAATTACACCGCCTAATTTTGAAAAATCGGATCACAAACATATGCTGGACAGCTGGTGCTCCAGAAAAATTCATAATTTAAGATACAATCATATTCTAATAACCAAATTATATATTGGACAGTATTAGGAAATATGAACCAATGCTTAACCCCCTGGATGATAAGAATAAATTGGACGCGGCAGAATCGAGCCACGGCGGGTTTTTGGAAGAGCGGGTCACGTGACGAGGGTGTCCACCCTGCCGAAGCCGCTGAGCGTTCTCTTGTAGACACGTGACGCAGGTATCGGGGTGTCAGTGTGGAAAAAGAAACAGGTAAAATTCCGAGTGTCTCGCTTATTGTCTGGGCGAGGCGATTCGGCTAACTTTCGTACATTAAATAAGGATTTAAGGGGTTTCGAATTTGTTCCGTCTGAACTTGGAGGTCGTAACTGAGGCCGCTCAGTCTTTTCGAAAGCTCGATTTCAGGGCTCCAGCCTGGTTTCTGGTCAGTATTATCGCCCGTTATTTGTTTTCGTTATTCGCGGCCTAACGGCCCGGTGAGCGCCTCGGTGTCGAGTATGTAAGTTTACCCGGCGATGGCGCTACGATGGTGAGGATTGGTGGAAGCGAACGACAGACTGTTGTTCTCAAACCTGAAACGGAACATGGATACTGATCGGTCGCGTAGCATACGGACAATGTTTATTTTTTTAATATGTCATAACAGGGAGGAAGTGCATCGATAGCCGGTTACTTATTTTAGTGAATAGCAATCTGAGTGAGCAATGGCTGCTGTTTTGGCCATGAGGTGTTGAGGAGCGGAAGCCATAAAATAACGTTATATAGCTTGCGATGGTATGTCTAAAAAAATTACACAATGTTGCTGCCGACCAGGTTTGATAGTGTTAGAAACGGGCGATTGTGGTATTGTGTTATTCGTCAACTAGCTTGCTAGCTACAATTAGCCAAAAAGGAACAAATAATGAACGTGCATCTAAGTCGTTGGAGCTCATAGCATCCTGAAATAATACAATACTGCCATTTATATGCCTAGTCGTTAAGTAGTTATTTACTAATAATCAGTGTTTTGTGTTATGCATAAAAGTTCCACTCCTATTAAATGTATTTTGGCAACATGAGCCGATCAATCATTGCTGAGGATTGTTTTGCATGATGTGTGGGATGCGTAACGTTAGTAACATTGCCTAAATGTCTGATTTCTGTCGCGTCTCTAGTGGTTAGTTAACTAACATAAATAGCTCATGTTAAATAACTCAAATAAACTGGAGTTTTGTTTGCTAATGTTATCAGGATATGCAACAGCTTGCTGACCAAACTGGCGCTAACGCTGGCTACTTTTGGCTCGAAACATTATTACATCATCAGTATTTCCAACAAAGTTTAGTTGGAAAAGAGCGAAGATGACACGACTGTACTGTAGCCTTGGCCATCGGAAGGCCCGATGTTAGCGAGGGATTTTATTTTTAGATACGACTGTACAGAGCACACAAATTCGTTCCTGTTGGACAAATTCCAAGCTACAAATCCCTGTTTTGGTTTGGAGCGCTAACATTAGCTAGTGAACTATGCTCAGCACAACCACTCACAACATTAACGTTAGATAACAAACCAGCAGTTGTAACTAGCAACCCGGACAGTCGGTAACGTTAGTTACAGCTTATCTTGTTTGTGTAGAAAATATGATTATAAAAAAAATGTGCGCATGTCTGATTAGCTGTACGAGCGACCGCTAAGAAATATCCAGTTTGTCATCGCTTCCTGCTCATCAACAATAACCTGTTGGTACCCTTCTATACAGTCTCTGGTTGGTACCCACGCTACGCCTTCATCCATAGCTTGTGTGTAGTTAGCCACGGGGCGCTGCCGGTGGTACTGGCTGCTTTCCTCGCCAAATTGAGTTTTCGATCTTAATCGTGGCCTGTTAGTTTGTCTCTAAATTTCGAAAAGCCTGTTTTCGCTGTTGATTTCCTCGGTCAGTTTTTTTTTTACCAGTTTACTTTGGTTGTTATCCGACTAGCAAGCAAGATGGCAACCAAATTGGATAGATAAATATGTGGCATGTATCTAGCTTGAAAGCTCCTTGGAATTGACTGGAGCTTCACTACTAGTGTGAAGTTTTTAAAAACCCACGGTTTGATGCAGCGCATGTTCTGATTTGTCTTTATACTGTCTTTCCTGTCCGTTTTTAAAAACTTTGATCAGCAGCCTCGCCTGCATGTATTCTCCGTCTCAGTGCTTGTGCTCCATCATTGGCCTCTTATCAACATTAATGGAGATGGTTGTTGCGCGGTTCATTGACAGTTTGCTCTTCTCTCTCTCCCCTCTCTAGGTGTTATTCCCTTGTAAATACTGTTATTTGTATATACTGTAAATGATGACATCGGTGGGCAGCAACCGTGCCCGGGGCAGCTGGGAGCAGACACAGAGCCAGACGCAGAGTCAGACGGCGCACAAGCCCAGGCCGCAGGTACAGACCGACACTTCTGTCTCCGCTTAGCCGAAAAGCACGTCCTGGTGTAGAAATGCACATTTCCAAGCCAAAAATCGGGCTGAAAGTGTGAAGTTCATTTGAGGTTTTTATTTGGGGGAAGTGGGAAAATAAAAATACTGAATCTGCTGTTGCCATGGTTACTGAAGGTGATAGAAGGGTCGTGGGGGGTCACTGTTGGAATGTCACAGTTAAAGCGCCACGTATCTGTGGGTTTTGGGTGTGACGGCGTGGGCTTGTTTCTTTGCCTACCCTCCTCCTTCTTCGAGGCTTTGCCAGAGTCGCCGTTGGGAACGTTGCTGCTGAAATGCGCAGCTGCATGTAAAATGCACACCAGCGGCTGTCTGCTCGCTGATCCCAGACTTTATCTTTGGGCTACTTCATCTCATACTTAAGCCATTTGCCATTCCCAACATTCACAATGCTGTCCCGTCTTGTGGGGGAATGCTAGCCCCCCCTCCGCTACAAGGTTTTTATGCTGATGAATCCTTTCTTCACACACTTATTTTGACCTTGAGGGCCATCGTAACCTTACGAGGCAGATTTTAATCCGTGTGCACGTGATGTGGCGTGCGGCGTCCAGCAGAAAGCGCAAGCCATGGAAAAGGCTGTGCTGTTGGCTTGGCGTGACGAGCGCGTCGTGTGTGAGGTTTCCGTGTGATTGATTCTGCACTGGAAATTTGAGGGCATAAGCTTGCCCCCCCCCACCCCAGTCCGGTGGTTATTCAGGTCTGTGGTCCTGGAGAGCTGCAGTGCATGCTGGGTTTCACTGTTACTCGGCTCTTAACTGACCCATTAACACTGCTGGTTTTACAGATATTTCACCTGCCTTCTATGGTTTGTACTACATGATGAATTTAGGGCAAAACCCGCCCACACTGCAGGTCTCCAGGGCCTGGCCTGAGCGTCGTTGCTTCAGGTGTGTGTGTTTTTGGGGGATGGGGGGGGTTTTAGGAGGTGTATATGGGTGGTGGGTGGGGTATTTTGGGCTGCTGGGAGACCGTCTGACTAACGCCCCCCCCCCCCCCCTTCCTGCAGGCCACAGCTGAGCAGATTCGACTTGCACAGATGATTTCAGACCACAACGACGCGGACTTTGAGGAGAAAGTCAAACAGGTACGCTGGTTATCCGCGTTATCTCACCACCCCAATGCGGTCACAGTGACCGTGACCGAGCTCGTTACGCAACTGGACTTTCCTCATAAAAACAACACTGCCTCCCTCTTTCTCTCTCTCTCTCGCTCTCTTGGGTTGTGCCAGAGGTGTGGAGCATTCTCTTTCACTTTTGAGCTAAAGTGCAGAATAGAATGTCGGAACGGATGCTCGGGTGTCTCCTAGCAACACACGTGGAGAACATTACTTTATCATTCAACCCAGCCGTTCCATCTCTATGTTTTAAAGGCTAGAACTCGCCAGAAGCCAAACATTCACCAAATAAGACTGAAATGGTCAATAGCTGGACGTATCAACAGAAAGACATGATCAGAGGTGGCATTCTTGAAGAGCGTTCAACGCTTCGTAACCCTCGCGTTTCCTGACCTGTAACCGCTTGCAGGGCTAATGTATTGTATTGTATTGTAATGTAGATTAGATGGGTCGTGACCTCCCTGCACGCCGTTAAACCCTTCGTGTGGGTCCTGCAGTACCCATGAATGGGCTGATGGGGTGTGGCACAGTAGTGTCTGAGCTGGTACCAGATGCCCTCTCTCAGCCTCTCCCTGAGTCGAGGGCAACACCGGGCTCACACAGTCAATGTCCCTGTACTACTTCTGTTCCAGCTAGTCTCTTACATTTGGACTGGTGCTGTGCAGTCTGTGGAGAGATGCACGTCAAGTATCGTTCTCAAGGGTACAACGGCAGGTGTCCTACCTGGGAATCGAACCTGCAACCTTTGGGTTACAAGCCCAGTTCCGTACCCATTATACTAAACTGCCACTTTGTATACTACACTTATACTACACGCACACACACTCACACACTAAAGTCGGTATCAATGTTCCCTCACCGTCCTGTCTCCCACCCCCCCGATCCTCTTCCAGTTGATTGACATCACAGGCAAAGACCAGGACGAGTCCATGATTGCGCTGCATGACTGCAACGGGGATGTCAACAGAGCCATCAACGTGCTGCTGGAGGGCAGTCCTGACACTGTGAGTCCCGGTTTGGGTATTGGGAAATGTAGTCCGTTTCATCAGTGGTGTACTGAGCGGTGTAGTGTGTGTCATGGATGGGGTATTGGGAAATGTAGTTTTGAGGGAGTCCAGTATGGATGCCTAGCTAAGTTGCTGAATCAATGGCTGCTGTTAATAAGTTTGAATGGTCTCATCTGATTTGTCATTTAAAAAAAGAAAAAAGAAACAATGTGCAGTTGATTATGCGTCGTCTACTGTGTGTATTTTGGAAAATGTGAGCTGTGTACAGATAATTAATTGGGCACATTATTCTGGGGTAATTGATATGTACGGAACCCAGGCTTGGTGCCAGCCGTGCTATACAGGCATTGACAAAGTAGGGAAAGCTGTAAAAGGTGGTCTGAAGACGGGGCAAACCCCACACTAAGTGGTAGGTAGAAACAGAGGAACAGTGACAGGGAGAGAGACTGAAGCTGCGTGCTGTTCTGTGGTGGTTTGGAATGTCAGGGACAGGTTGTAGAACAGACCTGACACCAGCATTCCATTAGCAGTTAGTGATAGTTATGAGTTTCAGAGTGTGTTCTCGGGTAACCTCGGTACGTTTGCACCAAAAAGTAAATAAAAGGGCCGTTTCCTCACCTCGTGAATGTCCCCCCCTTCCCCCGGTGCGTGTCCAGGACTCCTGGGAGATGGTGGGGAAGAAGAAGAGTGTGTCGGGACAGAAGGACAGCGGACAGACTGAGGTGAACGAGGAGGGCAAGGAGAACAGGGAGCGAGGGGGCGAGCGGGACGGGGCGCGCCGTCGAGGGGGTGCCCCACGCCGGGGCAGAGGTACCAGCCGGGGACGAGAGTGTAAGTACAGAGCAGGGGAGGGGTTCACTACACCCCCACAGAAAAACACAGCAGGTATAACCTGAGGAACAGCACCAACCCCAGTGCCTGGTCTTTAAATGGACAGGACTGCTTACAGAACCATTACACATGATCACAGTGACTACAAACAACATTTTGCCATATTTAATGCAGGTAAAATATGTAATGCTGTCAACTGTGTGGATTAGAGAAATCATTTTGTACTTTAAAAATATTTTATATATAATTTTTTTTAAAATAAATAAAACGATACTGGCCACCTGTTGCCTCTAAACTTCTTTTATCTCTCTCCCACCGTCTCGCTCTCTCTCTCTCTCTCTCTCTCTCTCTCTCTCTCTCTCTCTCTCCCACCGTCTCTCTCTCTCTCTCCCACCGTCTCCCTCTCCCTCATCCCTCTATGTTCTCCCTCTCTCCCTCAGTCCGTGGGCAGGAGAATGGATTGGACGGAGGGAAGGCCGGGGGCGTGACAGGGCGGGGCACAGAGCGAGGTCGCCGCGGGAGAGGGAGAGGAAGAGGTGGGTCTGACCAGGGAGGCGCGTCCAAGCACCCCTCCCTCCGCAGCTGTCTGCAGTAACGAAATGGCTCGTTGAGCCGGCCTGTCGTCAGCCTTCATAACCACCGACTCAACACCAGGTTTCTCCTCACCGCTGACTCTAAAACGCTGAGCTGGTGTTTGGGATGCTGGATCGCATCCGTACGGCCGCGAGTGTAAGACAGACGCTCGCCCTGGAGGCTGTGTACAGATTCTTTTGAATCCCCTTTCTCTTATTTAAACTAACCATATATCATTCACGTTTATTCAATTTGCATTCGCTCTTAGTCAGAGAGCAGTACACTATAGTGGTGCTGTAGTCAGATGCTGAGAAGCACAGTTGTGAAGATGTGAAGAACAGTCAGAACAGATGAATTGTATGAGACCGTGGCATGATTGACGGCACGCTATAATGTTTAGGTAAAATTGAGGTTACGGGTTTGATTCCCAGGTCGGGCACTGCCATTGTACCCTTGAGCAAGGCACTTAATGATCTCATGTTATTAAAAAGGAGGTAAGCTGTGCAAGTAGTTATGGTTACAATAATCTGCATAAGGGCCTGACTATTGTGTATAAAAAAGGTGAATGTATATAAAAGTGGGATAAACCAATAAGTGATGTGCCTATTATACATGGCTTCCTCTGGTGATTGTATGCATCAAACCCAATGTGCGATTTTCTTCTTTGCCTCCAGGGGGCGCTGGGAGGCGAGGCGGCAGGTTTTCTGCACAGGGCATGGGGTATGTATGCACCCCCGTGCTGCTCTGAAGGGGGTTGTGGGTTTCTCCCTCGCGTCACAGCGGCTTTCACCCAGCGATACTCCTTCATGTTGACTCCCCTAACTCAGGGAACAGCACTACGCTCCCGTCGCAGGGCCCCTTTAACTCACTGTGAGAGTGCTTGGGTTTGGCTTTGCCACCGTACCGTACACCACGGCTAATCACCCGGCAACCTGGGCCAGCTGCAGCCTTCCCATGATGCACTCTTGCACCTCTGATCACTGTAAAGGGGAGGAAAAAGGGTCTAATTTTTGACAATCTGCATTTGAACAGTGAGCATAACTCCCTCTTGTCACTGAATAAGTGATTTCTATGTACATCTTAAAGTCCTTGTTGCAATGCATGTAAAATGCATCTTAGTCACGCGTCGGTTTATAAATGGTATTTGTCTTTGGCCCTCATGGTCAGCTGTTTAAAGAGTTTTGGGCTCCAGGTAGCCGCAGTTGAAGAACCCTGCCATACACTTAAGTCTTTAGCGGTGTTGGTGGAAACGCACCTTAGATGTGCGAATGCGATCTTTGGTTGGGTCCAGACCTGCACAGTGGAGTTTGTGCTGTTCTTTGACTGGGGAGTAGGGTGTGGTTGTCCTTACTCGCTAAGTTTGGTTGAAGTGCGGGTGTAAGACGGTGAGTGGAGGATTTACGCGTCGAACCCAACCCTGGTCTTTGAGAGCCCCCGGTGTCGAGCGTTAAGGGTGCGGCCATATTTCTCAAATCTCTCCTTGAGTAAATGTGAAGGCGATGATAACAATCGGGCCTCAATGTTATTTTTTTAAATTTAATTTTAATTTTCCATAGTAATCTGTTGATTTTTATATATTTGTTTGTCTTGGTTGATTAAATTCTTTCAGGACTTTAATTTGGCTTGAATGATGTCAAACTAGTTTAATTCTGGACAGAGTATAACTCCTAACTTTTTCACATGTTGCCATGTCAGAAATATTTGGCCATTTCCAATGTACTTGTAGCACATCGAGTAAAACCCTTTTTTAAAACACGGATAGCCTTTAAAAAAGACACCTAAAGCACGATGGCTGCTGCTAGTAGGTCAGTGACGTTATTTTATATGAGGACTGAATGTAGGAAATGTCTTTTTGAACGTTTTTGAGAGGTTACAAGGGTTTCAGTTTTATCTAATGATGTCACCTTTCCATATACGTCGTCAAAGAGGAAAATTTGTGAAAGTTTGGCTGTAATTTTGTAACCTCTGAAAGGGTGGGTTGCACCATGTTCAGTGAGATATTTGGAGGGTTCAGTTAGGGGTAAGAAGGGCTGCTGGATAAGGGCTCTCCAGGACCAGGTTTGGGGGGGTGGGGGGGTGGTGTGTGGTGTGTTTGTGGGTGGTGTGCCTGCGTCCAGACTCTTTGCTTTGACTGTGCTAAATGAGTAGGGTGGTGGTGGTGGTGGGGGGAGCAGGGGCTGTGGTGCCACAGAGTGTGAACTGCTTGTTTGGCGTGAGTAAATCTGAGGTCATGTGACCCTTTCAAACACAGGTCTACACATAATGTGCGTGTGCGTTAATAGACAATTGGAATCATTGTGATATTAAGTGCAGCTTTACTTAACTGTCAGTCTGAATTGGCAGCAATTTTCTTTTCTCTTTCAAAAGTGAAAGGCGAATCAGAATAAGAGGGCAAAATGAAGCATACTTATTTAACAATGTTTGCCCAAACGCTGGCTCTTCAGCTGGGTTGCGTAGGACATGGTACATTCTGTACCGTTAGTTTCCTGTTTATCAGTGCAGCTTTGTATTGTAAGATGTAGAAAAGCAGAGGTTTGTAAGTGTTGGAGGTGATGAGCTGTGGTGTGAGCTGCTGCTGCTGCTGCAGAAAGGCTTGAATAACTGCACCGTGTGCGTTTGGCTTTCGTTTGAAATTCACTAACCTTAAAACTCAAGTGTTGTTTGAGGTGCACAGACGAACAGGCTTGTTATATGAGCCTCTTAACGACTCTAATGCAGGTGTGCTGTTTGTTTCCCGTCTCTCTCTCTCTCTCTCTCTCTCTCTCTCTTTCTCTCTCACACACACACACACGCACACACTAAGTTCGGCTTTCATCCTGCATGCGTGTGTCTGTTTTAATCCTGTTCCCTTCCGCCTTCGCCATAGGTTTGCCAGCATCTGTTTGGTTATCAGAACTTGTATAGCAATCTGATACTTCAGGCACATTCATGGCCTTCTGCCAGGGCCCGTTTCATACAGCGCTGTGCCCACAAACAGACATGCTTTTTCTCCACAATCAATGCATGCGAATCAGTTGTAATAATACCTCTGCATATCTGCTAAGGGCAGCTTAAAATTCAGCCCAACATGGCATTCGGTACCTTTATCCCCTTTTAGGGTATTTATATTTTAATTTGGATTTTCCAAATGCTGAGCCACATTATCAAAAATAATAATGTTAAACCAATGTTATAAGGTTTCAGTCACTATCCTATGCTCCCCATAAGCCTAGTCATTTACTATAAGCCTACTATTCTAATGTACTGTATATTATGGTATATACGAGGGTATTTATCAGAAGAACTGTTCAGGGAACATTGTACTGGTTTATTTTTCTTGACTATAGTTTACTTCCACTGCTACACATACCTGCACACACACATCCACCCACACACAAACACACACAAACACTTGATCTTTTGGCTGCTGTAACTGTTACTGTTGTTTTTCTCTAAAGCCAGATTGATAAAGGGGCGAGATATGATTGTTCAGGAGAAGAGAGGTGAGTGGCCCACAGGCTGTGTGTCAGTATCGCTCGATGTGATTGGTGGGAGTGGGGCAGGATCATCACACACGGTCGCAGACTTGGGGGGGAGGCGTTACACAGAGCTTTAAGGGGTCGCGTGGCAACCACCGAAAATGTGATGGGCTCCATACATTCGCTGCCACAGTTTCAGCTTTAAATGACAACACCAGTGTTCCGTTACGCCTGATTGTCTCTCCAATCAGCAGGCAGTAAGAGTGACATTGCGGGGGGACGGGTATAAGTACAAAAGGCTGTGTGTGAATGGGTGTATGAGAGTATGATTATGATGTGGGGGCGGGCGGGCGGGTGGTCAGTCTGTTGTAATTGTGTGTAATTGTTCTTCTGTCTCTGATTAAAACGAGTCCTCTACATGCCAGACTTTGTCGTGAGTGTCGTGCCACGCCTATCGGCTGTGACTGTGACGGGTCGGCTTACCTCAAATCTGCCCCCCTCCCCCTCATCCCCTTCCATGTAGTCTTCAGTAATGTATAACCCATTTTAACTTTGGGTTTTTTATTTTTTATTCCTTTATTAATTCCCCCTGCCCTGATATTAATTCAGGAAATGCTCAATTCCCCCTTCCTGTAGTCCACCCCTGTCCTTAAGATATTCTGATTGAAGATCGGTTCCCCTTAAACACCCCCAGTTCATACTGCGATATTTCGGAGGTTGATTCAGGAAGTGTGCAGCGTGCCCCACCCCCACCCCCAGGCTCCTGTAGTCTGCCTCGGCCCTTTCAGACATTTGGCAGATGATGATTGGCTCCCCTTAGTTCCCCCGGCTCATTGGCTGACTGCGACTGCCTGTCTCTCCCTCCAGGACTTTTAACCCTGCGGACTACGCTGAGCCGGCCCAGGCTGACGAGAGCTACGGAGGGGGCGGGACCTGGAGCAGCACGGGGAACCTGGAGCCTGAGGATGGAGCCAGTCAGTGTCTGTCTGTCTGTCCTCTTCCCGTGTCTGCATCTCTGTCTGTGACTTCCCGTGCCTGCGTATCTGTCCGTCTGTCCATCTGCTCCTGTGACTGCATGCATCTGTCAGTCTGTTTTTGTGCATGTGTGCCGTCTGCTAGTCTGCGTCTGCCAGGGTTCTGTCTAGGCCTGTGTGTGTGTGTGTGTGTGTGTGTGTGTGTGTGTGTGTGTGTGTGCGCGTGCGCGCTGTGGGTATTTACTCGTGCCAGTACTGACATTCTGAAGCTCCAGTGCTGTGGGTCTTTACTCGTGCCAGTACTGACGTTCTGTTGCCTTCAGATTCTCGAGCGCAGCTTCAGTGCCGTCTTGTCTCCTGCGTCGTGCTTCATCCATAGTTTGTGAGGGTGGTGGTAAGGGGGTGGTGTTCGCCTTGTGTTCATCTCTCTCTCCCTCTCCATCCTTCCAGGGCTGGAGTTCTCTGGGGCGGAGGGGACGAATTACCCCAGAAAATTTGAGACTG
Source organism: Ilyophis sp. 1 JC-2022 (assembly GCA_022702515.1). Taxonomy (NCBI): domain Eukaryota; kingdom Metazoa; phylum Chordata; class Actinopteri; order Anguilliformes; family Synaphobranchidae; genus Ilyophis; species Ilyophis sp. 1 JC-2022. The sequence continues at coordinate 63,821,488 of CM040395.1, read as the reverse complement.
CTCCCGGTATGACTTTAACCCGTCTCCATTCTCAACAGCAGCTGCTGTCCCAGGATAAGCCTGTTCTTGTTAAGGAACGCCTGTGGATGTGTTCATACGTACTGCGTTTCTGCATAGAGACGCACAGTGACTCCACTATCACATTATCTTGGGCCCACGAGGGACTATCTGTCGTGGGCTGGAACAATTTTCCGGAACAGTCCGAGACATTGCAAATGGCAGGTCTTTTTACCGCGTCACCCAACGTCAAACGGCCGTTTGTTTGGCAAGAAAGTGAAAATGAAACGTAATTAAATTATGGCCTGTGTAAGACTCTCTCTATTAAAGGAAATATGAATGGGACGAATAGGATGCATGCTTTTCATCGCTTGGCGGGGGTGAACGGGCGTGTTTTGGGCGGCCTGTGATTGGTGTGTCCGTTTGTGTCTCCAGGTGCCTGGAGGACAGCTACTGAGGAGTGGGGTACAGAGGACTGGAATGAGGACGTGAGTATCGGGGCACTTTCATTTTTGGGGCGTCAGACTCCGGTCCTGTGGGGGCCGCAGTGTCTGCCGGTGCGTTAACTAAAGAGTCCACACGCCTAAAATGGCTGCTATGAAACTCCAGAAACCTGAACACACTACGGCCCTCGTTACTAGAGTTTGACACCCCTGCTTTATGTAGAATATGCTATTAGACTTAAAAGCCCACCAAGGAAAGATGCCATAACTACAGACCGCAGGGGTTACCCTGACAACTACGTCAGTTACCAGAGCTCCCAGAATCCCCATAAGTTGGTATCGAGTTTATAAGCTCTGCCAGACAATAAGAACTACCTGTGACGGTAATTATTTTAGCGTGCAGGTGGTCTGGCTCCCCTTAGGGGTGAATTGGTTTCTTGTTGTATTTGAGTGCAGTCTGATTGTTCTGATTGTTCTGATGTGGTTTCTGATTAAAATTTTATTATTGGTCTCTGGATTTGGGGTGCAGTCTCTGTTTATGGGGTGCAGGCTCTGGGTTTTGGGTGTGGTCTCTGGATTTCGGGCGTGGTTTCTTACTTTTGGTTGTGTCCTCTCTCTGCAGTTATCAGAGACTAAAATTTTCACAGCCTCCAGCGTGGCCTCCGTGCCTCTCCCACAGGAGAACGTCACAATCACTGCAGGACAGAGGTGAGCCCTGCGTGCACACACCCACACACACACTCACACACACGCACACACGGCCACAGTGTTTTCACTGGGGATCGCAAAAAAAACAAAACGGTTAATTTCCTTCATTTCAAACGAACCATTAAAGGGAATACGGAGTTCTGCTTCTCTCACTCTTGTTGGCTGGCTCTCGCCTGCCTATCCGAGCCGCGAATATATTACTTGCTGAGGGCCGTGATAATGCAGCTGTCGGCGCCATGAGTGAATAATTAGGGTGTGAGAGGAGACCGCCGATCCGTCTGACAGCGATGTCTCTACCAATAGGGCTTCAGTGATGTCAGTCACGGAGGTGCCAACCGTTTTATTCGCCGACCGTTTTATTTCATACCTAAAAGCGATCGTCCTGTTGTGTGGTTTAGCAGCATGCTTGCAGTTTACCCGAACGGCAGAGATCCCTAAAAGCGATCGTCCTGTTGTGTGGTTTAGCAACATGCTTGCAGTTTACCCGAACGGCAGAGATCCCTAAAAGCGATCGTCCTGTTGTGTGGTTTAGCAACATGCTTGCAGTTTACCCGAACGGCAGAGATCCCTAAAAGCGATCGTCCTGTTGTGTGGTTTAGCAACATGCTTGCCGTTTACCCGAACGGCAGAGATCCCTAAAAGCGATCGTCCTGTTGTGTGGTTTAGCAACATGCTTGCCGTTTACCCGAACGGCAGAGATCCCTAAAAGCGATCGTCCTGTTGTGTGGTTTAGCAGCATGCTTGCAGTTTACCCGAACGGCAGAGATCCCTAAAAGCGATCGTCCTGTTGTGTGGTTTAGCAACATGCTTGCCGTTTACCCGAACGGCAGAGATCCCTAAAAGCGATCGTCCTGTTGTGTGGTTTAGCAACATGCTTGCCGTTTACCCGAACGGCAGAGATCCCTAAAAGCGATCGTCCTGTTGTGTGGTTTAGCAACATGCTTGCCGTTTACCCGAACGGCAGAGGTCACAGATTGCACCAAAGCTTCGGCCATTGCTTTGCTTTTCTGTTCTTTTGGATTTGGTCGATATTTCAGCCGGTTTCCCAGTTTTATACGTCTCTCCACCTTCCTCTGATGGTGTGTGTGTGACGTGTCTTATTTGGCCTGCTTCAATACCACCCACATAAGGTGAGAGATCCTGGTGTTAGCATGCTCGCTGTTTTACAGCCGTGCACACAGTTACTGTGAGGAGGGTCATAGTGCTCATCCTGCTTTTCATGAGTTTAGCTGGAAGTGGTGGGAAGGGCTTCTGCACTTCTTTCATAATCCGTCTGGCCCCGCCCCCCCCTGTTGTAGAATCGACCTGGCGGTGCTGCTGGGGAAGACGCCCCCGTCGTCGTCCTCGGAGACGGAAGCCGCCGCCCCCCCCCAGGAGGCGGCCCAGCCCCCCTCCCTCTCCCAGGCACTGGTGTTCAGCAACTCCAAACAGGGAGCTCCGCGTTCACAGACCCCCTCTGGCACCCCCTACGCCCAACACAGCATGGTCAGTGTGTGTCAGTGTGCATACGTGCGTGCGTCTGTGTGTCAGTGTGCGTACGTGCATGCGTCTGTGTGTCAGTGTGCGTGCGTGCGTCTGTGTGTCAGTGTGCGTGTGCGTGTGTGCGCTCATAGGCTTGGCTTCCATCCAGGTTCCCACAATTCAACACGAGATGAACTCTGACCTTTACCTTTGCCCTCAAAGCACGAAAAGCACGAAAGGATGTTGTTGGGGCATTATTACATCGCAGAAACCAGGAAATTGTGCCCCTTCTATTTTTATTATTTTAGACAACCAATCAGAACCTGAATTGCACTCCATTTAAAAACCACCCAATATTTGTGCTGCCTCAGAAGGGTGCTTTACAGCGTGTGTACACTCTACCCTTCTGTCATTATCTGGCACACAACTCCCATTCATCCTTTTATAATCCTTTCCCTTCTCCTTCTCCTCCCCCCCCCCCATCCAGGCCAGTATGATGAGCAAGAGCTTTGCTGAAGTGGGGGACCCCAAGGGGGGCAGTGGAGGGACGACCAGCGGCTCTCAGTTCCTGGAGCAGTTCAAGACGGCCCAGGCTCTGGCCCAACTCGCCGCCCAACACTCCCAACCGGGCCCCCAAAACCCGGCAGCCACCACCACCACCTCCTCCTCCTCCTCCTGGGACACCAGCTCCCCCTCTATGGGGCAGTACGGTGAGGGAGACGTGTTCCAGGGTTTCGACAGGCCGGGTGGGGGGGGAGATTGACGCAGTTATTGAGATTTTTTTGGGGTGGTGCAGTGGATGGCAAGAAGGTCTTTGGTTCTAATCCCAGCCGGGGTCTTTCTGTGCGGAGTTTGCATGTCTGCGTGGGTTTCCTCCGGGTACTCCGGTTTCCTCCCGCAGTCCAAAGACATGCAGTTCAGGCCAGTTGGGGAGTGTGAACAAGGCATTGCTGTAAAAGAGCCGAGCGGGGGGGGGTGGGGGGGGCAGTTAAAAGGACGTTAAAGGGGACTGATGTCATTTGAATCCAACAGCAGTTTCATGTTGGTTCTTGAATTGCTTCTAGACCATTCTAGAACTTAAAGGGATAATATTTAAACAGTAAAATGACTAAATTACTGTTAAATACTGGGGGTGTACAATAGGAACAAAGCGGAGCTCTTAAGTAATAATGGGTTTAGACTTTCAACAACAATGGGGAAAAAACGGTCAAGTTCATACCGGGTGAACTGGTGACTACGTGCACTACATGGGACCAGGTCGATCACACCAGGGCTAAATTAGTGTCTGGTTTTGATAAAGAGGTGCATGCAAAATCCTAGCTGTGGCTGCACAGCAAGCTCTGTAACTTTAGGTGACTCAGGATATCCAAGATAACCGCGTTAAAGGTAAATAATTAACCATCATTGGCCATTCACGAGCGTCCAGGGAACCAACCGGGAAGCAGCGGAAGCAGTTCAGTTATTTTAGTTGAAAAGGTTGCCTGCATTTAGACAATTCGTTTGTCAGCTTTTGATAAAACACAAATGGAAATGATGACGTTGCAGTGGCGTTTTGAAATTTAATTACATTTTTTTCATGGAAGAAGAGTGTTTTTTTTTGTAGTTGCTGTGTACTCATGTTCAGCTCATCACTCACTGCTGGTGCAACTCACTGCTGGTTTTAATTATTCTGGATTTAATGCAGCACCTAATCCTTCTCTGTCTGAATGCACACCGTTTTTATAATACCCATGATTAATTGTGTAATTAATGCCAAACCGAAACCTGAGTGGACCATTCCTCAGGCTGGACTTGCGGAGCACACGTCTCGCGGCGCTCTGTTTTTGGGGTCGCTCGGGGTTACCGCCAGCCAATGACCTCTCTTAGTGCCGGAAGGGAATACCACTGCCTTATGTTCATTTATAAAGCAGTGTTAAACAAGTTTATATCTGTTCCCTTTTAGAGTTTAGATCTATAGCGCAGTATACTGAAGAATATTTCACTCTCTGTAACCCACGTGTGAATACTGAAACTGGAAAGGCTGCTTTTGCCTTCTATGCACCTTTTAAGTGGAATCAGTTACAGGTTACCCTCAAATTGGACAGACTGACTAGTATTGAGGGTTTCAGGTTTATTTTGAATTAGTTTTTTCAGGAATCTTGTACTTGCTTTTCATAATGTATTTTTTAAATTTTTGTATTGTTGACACTACTCTTGAAATGTTTAATTTATTGTTGTATTCTCAGGGCGCCATTGTAAGAGCTTTGCTCTCAATTGGCATATCCCTGGTTAAATAAAATAAATCAATCAAAAAGGGTTTAAACAGAGTTGAGCATTGATTTAATGGAGATTGTAATAAGTGCCTCACTCCCGTCTGTCTGTCTGTCTGTCTGTAGACCTGAAGTCTCAGTCTGAGTCGACAGGCCACGCCTCCTTCACCAAACGCCAGCCCTTCCAGACCACCCCTGCCGCCACCCCCACCATGATGGATGCCTTCCTGCAGGACAAAGGCGCCGCCTCCTCGTCATCGCCGCCCTCCTCCCTACCCCCGCAGACCACACCCGCCCCCCTGCCGCCCCTCTCCAAACCCTCTGCCCCGGGACAGCAGGTTTCCCCCGGCACCTCGGACCTGCAGTCTTCCAGCCCTCTGCCCCTGCAGCAGCACAAGCTAAAACAACAGAAGAAGAGGACCTCCATCACCACCAAGGTAGCGCCTCGCGTGGAGGATTCTGGGGTCACTCGCCATAGCGCCTCGCGCGGAGGATTCTGGGGTCACTCGCCATAGCGCCTCGCGTGGAGGATTCCGCGAGAGAGTGGACGAGAGTGTGTTTGTGTGTTTGTGTGTGTGTGTGTGTGTGTGCGCACGTGCACCAAGCTGATTGGTCGTAACATATATTTTTCTGTTTATCTCCTGTAGATCCCGGCGCTAGCAGTAGAGATGCCCGGTTCTGCCGACATCTCGGGTTTGAATCTACAGTTTGGCGCTTTGCAGTTTGGGTCAGAACCGGTTCTGCCTGAGTACGACTCCACGCCAGCGACCAGCGCATCTTGCAACCAGGTCCAGAACAGCCTATACACGAGTCCGAGCAGGTAGGCCCCGCCCCACGTCTTCCTAGCATCCCCTGCTTCACTCCCCATCAATTCTGTCCGTCTGTGTGCTGTACACCTGGGTCAAATAAAAAGTTCACATAAAATGCTTTAACCTTTAAGCCACCACTAAAAGAATTTCAGATTACAGAAAGCACATTTTTTTTCCAGTATTCAGAACAAAAGTTTTTTTTTGTGTTTTTGAACAATTTGGCGAGTAAATTTCAGGGATCCGCAGTTCTTTTCAAATGTTTCTGCCGTCCAAAGATTTAAGGTATTTGAAATGCATAATTGGCTCATTTGAAAATTTACCCATAAGACACCTCTCCACTTGTTGAATGATGGACGCTGTATTGACGCTTCCTCCATGCCCCGCCCCTCTCCTCTGTGCCAGCGAATCGGCACCCTCCGTCTCCAACCCCAGCCAGGACCAGGGCTATCAGGGCAGCGGCCTTCCTGGGGTGGGGCCCTCGTACCCCCCTCAGGCGGGATCGGCGGGCGGGACGGGGCAGCCGGCACTGTACGAGCAGAGAGCCACGCAAACGCGCCGGTACCCCCCCTCCGTCTCCTCCTCCCCACAGAAAGACATGCAGCCCAGCAAGGTGAGTGCACCCCCACTCCGCTCTGCTCCGGATTGAACCGGTTTGGATCCCCAGTGCGAATTAAAACAGATTACACACAATCCAGCTACTCGTAACCGGGGGTAACCAATGGCCAATCAAGCAGCTCAGCCCAAAGTCTCAGCCAATCTGTGCTTGACTTTGGCCACTGATGGGAAAAGCACTCGTACAGCCGTGCTGATTTACAAAAGTATTGAACCTAAATATCACAACCCTTTTTTGTGCTGTAAACTCCGATTCCCAGCGCTTTTCAGCTCAGCTGGGGTTTGTATTTTTGTCTCTAGAAGGGCTGACGCTAGTGTTCTCTGACCCAGCCGTCACAAGCGTCTCGTAGTGTATGTGCGTGAGGAGTACAATGATGTCTATGTTTTGTGTTCACAGAACGGATTTGGTTCGATACAGACTACGCAATCAGTGGATGGTGAGTCATTGAGCCCGTCTTTACACGAGCAACACTGATCTGTCTGTTTGTACGAGAAAATCAATTAAATATTTCCAGAAAATGTTTTCATAAAGGCTTCATTATTGTGTCTTACGAAAAACGCAGTTGTGACCTGAGATTAATTTATTTAATTGAGCCTGGCTCATGCACCAGCTAGCTGATGGCCGTTACGATACGTCGATTGATAAACGTTTGGCACGGTACGTCCAGTTAGAACCACTCCTGCCGGGTGAGATGTTTAAACCTTTATAAGGTGTAAGATCACGGGTATGTTATTAGAATGTTCTTAACTGAACATTCTAATGCTGATGTAACAATCACTACTGGTACTTGAAAGCAGTGGAGTTCTAGAACACAACATTTTGAAAAAAACATTCCGCATAATGAGGTCATCTCAAAGGGTTATCTACTCAACAGGGCTTGCTGAGTGTGTCTTTATAAGGGTGCAGGAGCCAACGTCTTTCTCTCCCCAGCTGCAGCAGGTTCTGCGGTGTCCGTGAAGCCCGTCTCAGATCCACCCGTCACAGTTTCCGTTTCCAGCATGGCCCCTTTGACGGACAGCGCTGCCGGCCCCGCCTCCTTGCTGACCACGTCCAATCAGACGCCGCTCAGCGCCTTGGGCCACGGCGAGGACCTGCCCCCTAATTCTGTCACCCAGCCCCAGCACAAGTAAGGCCCCGCCCCAATGGTCAAACAGGGCGGAGTAACGGAAGCAGAGGTCGGGTGCCCTGTTCTTGGAAGGTCTCATGTTTCAATGGGCCTCAATTGGGACTTGTGCTCTTAATTCTTCCTTTAGCCCAGTCATTTACCTGATCAGGTTTTTCTATTTTACTGCTACATGTACTGATGAGCTAGCTCATGACTTAACCGCTAAAGACTGTTGGTCTGTTGCCTGTGTGGATGTTTTACTGCAATCTAATCTACGAGTGAATCAGATCATTGAGTGATTGGTGGAGACTGGTTGACCTGATGCAGATACAGCCCTCTACGAACAGGGTTCTTCATCCCTCAAATAAAGAATGTAGAAGACTGATTTATTTATTAATATATTTATTCCTCCCCCTTTCTCCTTCTCTTCCTGTCTTCCTCTCCAGCTCTCTCTCCACACAACAGAACAGTCTCCCCCCATCCTCTACGGTCAGGATGTCCAGCTCCAGTTTGCTGGTGAGTTCTTTAGATGGATCTGAGACGTTGATTTGTGTGGCTGGCTCAGATGTGACCCACTTAAATCCTCTGTGTTGGTCTAAATCTGGATGTGCAGGTTTGCATTGTTACTCAGTTAAAGCGGCTGATTCGTTGTCTTGCCTCAGTTGGCTACTTGGATCCATGTTGCCGGTTAACTCTTTAGAAGTACTTTTAGAATGGGGGGGGAGGGTTTTTTCTCTCCTAAGTCAGTGTTCTAGAACCCAATAGCTTTCAATTACCAGTAGTGATTGTTACATCAGCATTAGAATGTTAAATCAAGGACATTCTTACAGGGGTTAAAAGTTGAACTAAAAATGTTCCTACCCCCCCCCCAGTACTCTGGCGTGGACGGCGACCCCAGCCTTCACTCCTCCTTCCCCTCGTCCGTCTCGGCCGTGGCCTCTTCCTCGGTCTCCTCCTACTCCTCCTCGGCGTCGGCCTCCCTCAGCGCCCCGCCCCCCTCGGTCACCACAGTGACGGCGCAGGCCGGACTGGGCCCAGTCAGCAGCCTGGCGATGGGGCTGAACAGTGCCGGCCACATGGTTCCTCCCCCCTCCTCATCCTCCTCTTCATCCCGGGCCTCGGCGGTATCGTCAGGTAAGGCCACGCCCCCCAGGGTTTCCACAGTTACTGAAAAACCATTTAAGACCCTGTGGGACAAGTCCTGGAAAAGTCATAAAAACGGTCAGATTTTCCACTGTCCTTACAGTCAGAAATTTTTTTTTATTTACAAATAAAATAAAAAAAGAATGAAAACGAGCAAGCACTATGGTTCATTTTTACTTGCTAGCTACATACTAACTTGCTTGCTTAATGTGACTCTCTCTCTTAGGATTTCTGAGCCAGGATTTCTAAATTCCGGTCTAGTCCTCAGCATGTGGTCTTGTAGGTCTTTTACCATAGATCATTTTGGCGAACTAGATTGCCAGATATTCTGTCTTCCTACCATTGGAGCTGAAACATCTTAAGAATATTTATGAAGGGGTGTTGACAAGGTGCCATACTGACAGTGGATGTTTTGTGTTGAACCTCTTGTTGGGGAAAGGGACAGAAAGGGCACAGGAGCTGCCCATCTGGTTAGTCTGCCGAATCTGTGCTGTTAATCACTTCCAGGGGTGGGGGGTGTAAATCAGACACTCATTTCAGAAGAAATGGGTCCTTTTTGCCGTGAAGAGGTCTTTCACTTTGCCTGGAATTAATTTTGCACCGCATTTAAACGTGGTCTTCATGCGAGGATGATTCTGTGTCCCGGTGATGCTGCGCCGTGGTGTAGCTTCTAGAACAGGGGTGGGCAAACTTTTTGGCTCGGGGGCCATATTGACTTTTAAAATTTGACAGACGGGCCGGGCCAGCACCAGATGCATACATATCAAACATAAACATAAAAAAGGCATTACAGTGTTAATACTTACATTCACTTTTAGTGGGAACAGTGTTGTTGATCACCCTTTTTTGCCAGTGCATCGAAGTCTGGTGTTAGTTTTGTTGTGGCAATTCTCAGAACAGATCTAAGGTGTTCATCACTCAACTGGGATCTGTGGGGTGCTTTGTTGGTGTTCATCACACTAAAAGTCTGTTCACACACATACGTAGAGCCAAACAACACCAGCATCCTCTGTGCCATCTTCTGGGTGTTTGGAAATTTGGCTGCGCTTAATGAAGCATAAAACTCATCCAATTTAAGAGAGTTGAACTTTACAACCTAAATAAACTCAAAACTCGGTTGTTTTAATTAAATTTACCATGAATCCACTTCTTAAAGATAATGTGCAATTTTGGCCACTTGTTCTAAAAGTGGCGCTGATGAGCCGACACACAAACCGCCGTGTTATGTAGCACCAAAGAAGAAGAAGTTTAGTTTACGAATCGCAAATTAAGCGAGCGTGAATCGACACGGTGAAAAACAGCAGAATATTTATCACAAAATTCTGTCCGTAAATCCAAGCAGATCAAGCGTGTCCTTCGATCGGCAAATGTAGATTCTCCCGTTCGCAAGTAAAGTTTTTGATTTGTACATGTGAACATTGGAAACATATCTGTAAATGTTATTTGCATTTGTGAATATAATTTTTGCATTCATCCAAATGATGATTTACGAAACACAAGTTGAGGTGTTTGTGTGTGGATGGAAAACACATACTTGTGTATTATTTTTACGAAACACAAATTGAGAGGTGTGTGTGTGTGGATGGTAAATACAATTGTGGATTATACTTTTGTGCTTGTTTATTTTTGATAGAAATCTACCTCCATAGTTTGTCGGATAAAGGTGTTTTGCTGAGCCTGCAAACTAGCTGCCAACCTCAAAGCGGTAGCCGTCCGTTCTTGCGTTGACTGGTTGTTAGCGTAATTAGCATGCTTGGTGGAAAAGTGACGGCTAATGTTGTATTCCTTTAAAACCGCAACGGTTTAACAAAATTTAATTAAATCAACTAGTTTTTGCCATTCCTTTTTGCACTCATTATGTTTCCACATCATTTCCTTTAAAAAATCAGCTAAATACTCACCTTTCTGTACCAATCTTCTGTCTTGTTTCCACTTGCACATTCGACCCGTTCCAGAGCCGCGCTGGCTCGACTTCTGAGCATTTCCATTAGTTCAAATTCGAGCCGCGCCAACGAGACCCACTCCAAAAACGGCCCGATTTGTCCTCTGGTGCTGGCTCGAATATAATGGAGCCGCCAGTGCGTTGCTATGGTGATTCACCACAGCAACGTAGCAGAAGAAGACGCGCTTACTCACTTTGTCGGCTGTTTAATAACAACAACAAAAAAATGGAAAAAATAAACAACCCGTGGGGTTTCGAGGAAGTCCAGGCCCTTTTAATGATTTGGGCAGACGAGTCGGTTCAGCAGCAGCTGAATTCATCGCTCAGAAACGAGAATAAATAAATGTTAATTGAAAAAAAGAATCCGATCCAGTACGAAACTATTTTCTATGCCTATTTTGAACCGATCCAACGATCGCGGACTCTGCTGGTTTAAACAATTGAATGAATGTGTTTAGCGAAGATCAATCCACATAAATAACGACTGGGAGGGAGGCCTTTTGTGATAACATATGTCTGCGCTGACGGATACTTTGTTGCTTTTGAAGCAACATATTCCACAACACCAACACAAACAAACCCAACTCGTAGTTCGCCATGTTGAAATAGCTAACATTAGCAAGGTACTTTGGAACAGCTGTGTCGCGTTACCTAGCAACGATACATAACGAATCTCTGGCGGAGAACCAGCTCGGATTAATGGAAAAGCCATTTGAGCCGCGCTGTACATCTCGCATTTGGGTTGCGTTGGCTCTGGAACGGGTCAAAATGTGCAAGTGGAAACAAGACATTCGGTGGGCCGGATTAAAAAGACCAACGGGCCGGATGTGGCCCGCGGGCCGTAGTTTGCCCACCCCTGTTCTAGAACGTCAGCGTATCTCTCCTGGTTCCCCCTGCAGGGAAAGTGCCCCCAAACCTGCCCCCTGGAGTGCCCCCCCTCCTCCCCAACCCTTACATCATGGCCCCTGGGCTCCTGCATGCATATCCGGTGAGTACGGCCTCACCTGCTCTGAATCTCACCTGTACACAGTGTTTCACCTGCTCTGAATCTCACCTGTACACAGTGTTTCAACTGCTCAGAATCTCACCTGTACACAGTGTTTCACCTGCTCAGAATCTCACCTGTACACCGTGTTTCACCTGCTCAGAATCTCACCTGTACACCGTGTTTCACCTGCTCAGAATCTCACCTGTACACCGTGTTTCACCTGCTCAGAATCTCACCTGTACACCGTGTTTCACCTGCTCAGAATCTCACCTGTCCATTTTCACCCACACTGTTCTTGTCATTATATATTCTCATTTGTCTGCAGGTGTGCATGTTAAGCCAGCTCTGTTTGTAATGCCAGAGCACTGCCCTGTCATTTTTACTGTTGTATCCTCTTTATTACATTAGATTAGCAGACGCTTTTATCCAGAGCGACAGGTAATGTAAGTGAACATGAGCACATTCACTTATGTGAGCAGCAGTGCCAGACCAGGCTAATGGCTAACAGCATTCCCAGACCAGGCTAATGGCTAACAGCATTCCCAGACCAGGCTACTGGCTAACAGCATTCCCAGACCAGGCTAATGGCTAACAGCATTCCCAGAACAGACTAAAGCACTGCTGGAAACGGTCTAATCGGGTAACGGCTGGCCAAAAATCAATGTGCAGATCCTGAATGCGTACGGATTAGCTCCATAACACCACATCTTGAGAAAACGGTTTGAGAAAAGCCAGACATTTGAATGAAACGTGGGAATTATAGGTCTAAATGAGCACTGTTGGGATCATTTGCCTAAATTTGAGTAAAGCAAGCGCTGAACGCACCTTTTTGGAAAAACTAGTTTACGCGGCGCGATTTGAGAACCCGAGAAGCGTTCTTAACCAATTTCTCCCCTTTGTGCTCTCACTGTCGTGACCGTGGCAGTTGTGTGTACTTTTTGGGTCTGTCCAAAATGGCGTCCTCACTAATCTTTGCTGTTTTGCCCCCCCCCCTCCCCCTCAGCCCCAGGTGTACGGATACGATGACCTGCAGATGCTTCAGGCCAGAATTCCACTGGTGAGTCAGTCGTCCAGCGTCCGCCTGAATCGATTGCACTGTGCCATGTACGCACACTGGGTCGCTAAGCAACCGGCTCATGACGGTGTTGGCATCTCGGGTTTCCTTCTTTGTGTGAAAGAGAGCGTCAGAGCGTAGCGGCAGCCGCTCCCTTCAACCCGTTCCAGACCGTAGAGCCGGGACGTCCTGCCAGCTCTACGCAAACCTCCGCTAACGTTCCTCTCAGCGTCCTGCGTGTGGTTGTGTGCAACTTACATTTACATCACATTTTAGCCATTTCGCTCTTATCCAGAACGACTTACAATGAGTGCAAACGAAGAAAAGGCCAAAGGCCTAGATTCACAAATCACCAACATCCTAAGTAGTGATAAATTAGTATAATGGTCGGGCCATAACACATCCGCGATAGGTCATCCTTCGTCACTAGAATCAACATGTGGAAGGGACGCTAGAAATGATTTGTAATAAAAAACCATTTAGATGGGGGGGGGGGTACATATTAAAACTGTACGTGATCAGTGTTTCTCTGTGATACCTGTAAGCTACGTGGTCAGTGTTTCTCTGCTCTCTCTGATACCTGTAAGCTGTACGTGATCAGTGTTTCTCTGCTCTCTGTGATACCTGTAAGCTGTACGTGATCAGTGTTTCTCTGCTCTCTCTGATACCTGTAAGCTGTACGTGATCAGTGTTTCTCTGCTCTCTGTGATACCTGTAAACTATGTGATCAGTGTTGCTCTGCTCTCTCTGATACCTGTAAGCTGTACGTGGTCAGTGTTTCTCTGCTCTCTGTGATACCTGTAAGCTGTACGTGGTCAGTGCGTTTCTTCTCCCCACCTCCTTTCTCTCTTCCTCTCCCCTCTCCACGGAAGTATGGAAATCTGTCTGAACGTTTCGAGTACAAGTATTTGCATGTACAGTAATACAACGTACCTGACATTGCAGTTTGCGTCGGGACATTAATATGTAACCATTAATACGTGGTCAGTGTTTCTCTGCTCTCTGTGATACCTGTAAGCTGTACGTGGTCAGTGTTTCTCTGCTCTCTGTGATACCTGTAAGCTACGTGATCAGTGTTTCTCTGCTCTCTGTGATACCTGTAAGCTGTACGTGGTCAGTGTTTCTCTGCTCTCTCTGATACCTGTAAGCTACGTGATCAGTGTTTCTCTGCTCTCTATGGTACCTGTAAGCTGTATGGGATCTGTGTTTCTCTGCTCTCTATGGTACCTGTAAGCTGAAGTGATCAGTGTTGGTCTCCTCTCTAATGCCTGAAAGCTGAAGGTTTCTGTTTGATTTCAGGATTATTACAGCATCCCGTTTGCGACTCCAACCACAGCACTGACAGGTCGAGATGGGAGCCTGTCCAGCAACCCTTACTCTGGTAAAAACACTCTGTGTTCCTTTAGTCTCAGCCTTACTCTGGTAAAAACACTGTGTTCCTTTAGTCTCAGCCTTACTCTGGTAAAAACACTGTGTTTCTTTAGTCTCAGCCTTACTCTGGTAAAAACACTGTGTTCCTTTAGTCTCAGCCTTACTCTGGTAAAAACACTGTGTTCCTTTAGTCTCAGCCTTACTCTGGTACAAACACTGTTTCTTTAGTCTCAGCCTTACTCTGGTAAAAACACTGTGTTTCTTTAGTCTCAGCCTTACTCTGGTAAAAACACTGTGTTTCTTTAGTCTCAGCCTTACTCTGGTACAAACACTGTGTTCCTTTAGTCTCAGCCTTACTCTGGTAAAAACACTGTGTTCCTTTAGTCCAGGGGTGTCAAACTCCGGTCCTGGAGGGCCGCAGTGTCTGCTGGTTTTTGGTGTGTTTCAGCACAAGTGAGATTACTTTAAGTCACTGATTGGCTAAGAAGTCCACACCTTGTTCTCAATGCTTTAACTGGGTGCTGATTGAAAGGAAACCACAAATACCTATAGACACTGCGGCCCTCCAGGACTGGAGTTTGACACCCCTGCTTTAGTCTCAGCCTTACTCTGGTAAAAACTCCATCTCCTTTTCTCTCTCTCTCTCTCCTTCTCCCCCTCTGTTCCTCTTTCTCATCTTTTCTCGAACTCTCTCCCTGTGTTTGTCGCTTCCTCCCTCATTGACCCACGCCCTCTTGTCCCTCCCCCTCCCCCTCCCAGCAGGGGATCTGTCGAAATTTGGCCGTGGCGACGCCTCCTCCCCAGCCCCCTCCACCACTCTGGCGCAGCCTCAGCAAAGCCAGTCCCAGACGCATCACGCGGCCCAGCAGCCCTTCCTCAACCCCGCCCTCCCGCCCGGCTACAGCTACACCAGCCTGCCGTACTACACCGGTGTGCCCGGCCTGCCTAGCACCTTCCAATACGGGCCCGCCATGTTCCCGGTGAGCCGTCCAGCCCGCCCGCCCACCTGCCCGCCGTTCCGCTTTTACAAACTCTCTCTGGGAATTGTTGAGCAGAGGAATTTCTCTCTTTATAATGACCAAGCACGACCAGGTAGGTCCAAGAAGGAAAGGATTTATTTCTCTGCAGAAAGAGTCCAGTACTTGCACGCACAAGGTGGTCAAGCATGAACTGAAGAGACGGAGGCAGTGTCCGTCCCCCATATTTAATCAAACTAATACATAGATTATCTTCTGATCGGTGCATAGTTACTATATAGACATAGAGTGGGAATATAACAACATACATAATTCTATCGCTGATTGGTACATGGTTATACTTCATGCATATTGGATGAGCTCACAGTGATCCCTAGCCTTTAACGTCACACAAACGGTTTCAATAAATATTTGGTCTCCCAGAGTCGTCTTGTTTTCAGGATTCAAGATGAAGTGTCTCCTCTGGCTCTCTTGCGGTAAGATGGGCCTAGCGCCTGTGATGTGGGTCAGAGGCCACAGGCCTGCAGCTTCATAGAGAGAAGATAGACAGAAGGGAGAAAGAGAGAGACAGAAAGAGAAAGATGCACACACACAAGCTATATATTTTTGTCTCTGGTTCGCTTTGGCTGACTGGGAGATAAGAGACCTTAAGAGAGGCTGCGGATATCAATTGGTATTATTGTACAATGAGAGATATTTTCTCTATTACTGTGATTATACTGGTGTGCTGAAAACACCCTCCTCTTCACAATGCTGTGTCGTTTCACATGCGGGCGTTCCGCCTGTTCGAGGGTGCGTTCAAGTGGACGCTTCACATTTTAGAATGTTGCTCTCCGAAAGGTGGCAGACGCACACTTCCTGTCTTTGAAGTGTGCTTAGCGAAGTGTGCTTAGCGAAGTGTGCTTAGCGAAGTGTGCTTAGCGAAGTGTGCTTAGCGAAGTGTGCTTAGCGAAGTGTGCTTAGCGAAGTGTGCTTAGCGAAGTGTGCTTAGCGAAGTGCTCATTATATGACCTGTTTTTTATTTTATTGAATTTTTTTTAATTTTTTTGTTCTGGCCCAGGTGGCTCCTACCTCGTCAAAGCAGCACGGCGTGAACGCCTCGGCCACGCCCTTCCAGCAGGCCAGTGGCTACGGTTCCCATGGATACAGCACTGGTGAGCGACGCACACGGACGGCGTAGCGCCATTGCGACGGCGCTCTGTGAAATCGGTTGCCGATAAAGCAGCTGGGAACATGGTGGCAGACTCACTATCGCTGTGTTTAATCTGCTACGTGCTGCTGCCTACAAAGTCAGAAATTAATATTGCAAACGGGGGTGGGGTGGGCAGAATGGTCTTGAGTTTTTTATTTTTTATTTGAAAGTTTGTTGAGCTACAACAGTGTCATGGCCTCGTATGGAAACAGACATGTTTCTGTTGGCAGTGAAACGTGATCCACGTTGAGAGAGAGGTTTGTAGTGAGAGAGACGCTGTGTGAATTAATTTACCCGTCAGGCATCGAAAACAGCGTGAAAATTGTAAGTTCTTTTTGTGGTCAGCTGTTTGTCTGTGTGTGTGTGTGTGTGTGTGTATACGTGTATATCCTTTGTAAAAATTCTGTCTACTGTGGAGAAGCCAGACCTGAATTATCAGTTTTGAGCAATTGCTTTTTTTAGTTTACATTTTATCACTTACAAATAGAAACTTCTGTCTGAATAGGAGAAATGTATTGTACATTAAAAATGTTATGCTTTGCTCCGGTAAACCGCTTTGGCACTTTTTGATAGTCTGGTGCCTGATTTGGCTGTGAAGACCAAACTTTAGTCATTTTAGTGGCTACTTCACACTGCTGTGTTAGGATGGCGTGATTGTAAGAAGGTGCAAATTAAAAAGACCTGAAACCCTGTGTGGAGCTGTTACCTGGCTGAGCTGGTTTGCCTGTAATGTGACGCGATCCACATCGTACGTCATGCTCTAATGGTGCCCGTTTCATTTCTGCAGTACTGTTAAGACGCTAAAATGAGATTGGGTTGTTGCTTAGTGCAATGTAAAAAAATAAAAGACGTCTTAACTACCTCAACCTGTGAACGCAGACCAACAAACTACACTGCTTATAAGATCTCGTTCCAGTGATAATGTGCTGACCAATCGGGGACAAGCTGCTGCCCATCTGCTCCATCTCTGCCTCTTGATTGGCCAGTTCGATTTGAAGAACCCAGGGGAAATCTGTCTACATTTATTTAAAACGAGCAAGAGGATTAAGGACTGCACATTTAATTTGTGCTTCTCTTTCATTGGCTGGGGAGGATTGTGGGCGGGGTCTGGAGGGTGATTTTTCAGGCCCCTTTGTGTGTTTAAGGGGAGGGCCAGAGGACGGTTTCGATGGTGCGTTGCGCGCGCACACACACACACACACACACACACACACACACACACACACACACACACACACACACACACACACACACGTACACGTACACGTGCCTCTGGGCAGGATGGGGAGCTCAGCTGTTGACACTGTCGTACTTGGCCTCAGTTCATTTTGCTATCGCTAGATCTGTATTTATTCTTCTAGCTCTTCCTCCATCTCTCCAACTATCATTCTACATGTCTATGCATCGCTATTTTTTTTTCATATTTCTGTCTCCATATAAATCTTTCTGTTCCTGCCTGTCTTTATGTCCCATCTCCATCTCGCTCTCTCGCCTCGTCCGCGTTCCTGTCTCTTCTGTCTTAAGAGTGTAGTCTTTCCAGTCTTTCTGTCCTTCGCTGCCCTCACTCAATTTCAGTACCGTGCCTCCACCCCCACCTCTCCCTCCCTTCCACTCTCCCTTCCTCTTCCGGCTCTCTCCCTCCATCTCTCTCTTCGTCATTCACTATCCATTCATCCTTCATCCTCCGCCGTTCACTGTGTGCACCTGGCGGATACTTCCCACAGTGCAGTGCAGTAGTGCTTGGTTTTGGCTCTGTGCTTTTGGCGTTTTTTTTGTTTTTTTTTCTCTCCTTCTAACGCGGAGGGCTTTGGGGGCGCTGTCTCTGATGTTTTCAGGCTATGAGGATATGAGCCAGCCGTCTGGGAGTGGGGATTTCTGTAAGGGTGGATATAACACGGCTGTTGCTGCTGCCGCTGCTGCCGCTGCCGCCGCCGCCGCCGCCGCCGCTTCCGCGCAAAACAAGCCGGCCAGCTCCGTCACTGGGCCTGGAGTCGGTGAGTCCCCTGCCACGCTCTGCCTCGCCACGCCACGCACCTGCTACCTCTGCCTTTCTGCTAGGCTGTGGGCTGCACACCCCACTGCCCCTTTTTCAATGTCTTTCTAGCACAGTTGCCGCCTTTCTTTCTTTTCCTTTTATTGTCGCCACTTTTTTTTCTTCTTTTTTTTTTTCTGGTCTGGTCATATTTTCATATTGCCTCTGCCCCCCTGCCCTCGAGCTCCAAAACTAACACGCACGGTTTTCCACACCCCCCCTGCCTCCCGGCACGCAAAACTCGCTACACTGAGCTCGGACAAGACCCGACCAGCCGCACGGCTTCCGCCTGCTGACGCGGAGCTGCAGAATGTAGCCTTAACGCGCGGAGAAGAACGAGGGGGATCGTCCGGGATGACCACGCGAAAGGAGCTTCTTTCTAAACATGTCTGGACCCAGCTAATGTGTCTTTACCCGTGCAAACACTTAGAGAAATAAAGGCCTGCCCTGACTGCTCTGTAGCAGTGGCCTCTCATAATGAGAGTTCTGCTGCCCCAGTTGGATCGGGTGTCTGCAGACCTGCTGTTTTTCAGGCTCCCTTTAACACAACACACACCTGTGCAGCCTCTGCAGGGGTATAGGGGTCACTACAATGGAAGGGCTGCCTCTTTTAAATGCACAGGTTCTCGCCACATTTTATTTTGCCTTCCTCTTAACCTCTAATCTACAAACTCATCTTTCAAGCCTGGCTTGTCTCCCTCCTCTCCTTTTTCTAAACTTCCTTCTAGTTTTTCTTTTCATTTTTTAAAAATACATGGCTTTCTGCGTTTGGTTATTCCATCTTATGTTGGTGTTTAAAAAATAAAGTTTCAGTGTGGTTCTCTCTAGTGGCCGTGGGTTTTCATTGTCGGAAATCAAAGGCTTTTTTGTGGGCAAGCAAACTGGCCCAATTTGGCCATATTTTTTGGTTAAATAAATTTTTTTAAAGGCATAAATATTGACTCAGACTTCTGCCAAATGGGGTTAGGGTTAGGCTCTTAATGTTCAACGTGGTCTTTAGGCGTAACTGTAAAAATGTCATTGTTCCTGTTAGACGGGGAACGGTAACTCAAAATTTCCCCGTTCTCCACCCCGCCCCCTCTTTTGCCTGTTGATTTTTATTTACTTTTTTTTTTTTTTTTTTAACTTCTCCAGGAGTTTCTGTGACATCCAGCAACACTGGGGTCCCTGACATTTCAGGGTCTGTTTACACAAAAACGCAGGTGAGTGACATCATCAGTCACAACTACCATAAAACAAACAACAACAAAAAAAACGCAATTGTTCAGGCATGATCTCTACCTCCAGGACGGACAGTAACCGGAGAAACGGGGAGTAATATTGCTCTCCTTGTTTTTCAGTTTCTTATCAATAGCCCTCAAATAAGATCGTGGGAAAATGCTTTTGGAAATGGGCCTAAATGTAAAAACATTATTCCTAATTCCATGCCGTCTATGAACATGGTATTTAAAAAATACACACAGGACCAGGGAAAGGACGGGAATCTTTAGATGATTCTGATTATTAAAATACGTTGGAGAAACCCACACTCTGATAACCCAGCAGCTTGTGTAGTTTAAGCCGTCTTGAAGAAAAGCAGTCTTCACTGATATACATTTGTTAATTTTGGGTGCCGCTCTTCTTCACCCTCCATTTTTTATTTCCCCCCCCTTCCTCTCTTCTAATTTCTTCTTCCCTCTCTCGCGCTCTTTTTTTTTCCTTTTTTTTCTGGCTCGCTCGCACGCTCTTCTCTTCCCCATTTCTCTCTCTCCCCCTCTGCAGTCATTCGATAAGCAGGGTTTCCATGCGGGGACTCCCGCTGCATCCTTCAGCCTGCCGTCGGCCCTGGGGAGCGCGGGCCCAATCAACCCCCCCGCGGCTGCCGGCTACGCCCCCGCCCCTTTCATGCACATCCTAGCCCCTCACCAGCAGCCCCACTCCCAAATTCTGCACCACCACCTGCAGCAGGATGGACAGGTAGGGCGGGGCGGGGCAGGGCGGGGCTCCCACCTGCATGAGAGCGGCGAGGCGGCGCTTTCACACCGTCACTGTTTAAACGCTCCCTCATTTCTCTCAAACAATACTCAGACTCTGTTGTACAAGAGGTTAGGATTTGCTCAATGGACGATGTCATCGTCCATCGACGATGGTTGAGACATCGTGATGTTTGTTTAAATAACAGTGCACTGTAGTGCATTTTTGTAAACATGTAGTCTATCAAAATTAACAGTTGGTATTATATTTGTATGTAAAATTATGTAATTAGTCCCTGTCACAGTTTCCCATATTGTTAAAATAAAAATAAAAAAAGATTTGTGAAGAATTCACATTGGCAAACTGGAGCGAGAAACTTCATGCGCCCTAAAACCGACATCAATTAGCTAAAAAAAAGTTATTGCTTAATTAAACACTTGTGTAAATGATTAACACATTTTGAGTCGCTAGGCTATGTATCATAAAACTACAGATTAGAATTTACCTACAGCTAAACGAACATTATCTCCTTTGAATGACGTCCAACAGCCCGTGCGTAACATTCAATATGGGCAGCCATTACTTATGCCTTCGGATTCGACTTCAACGATTTCATCAAACTTACTGTGATTACTGCAAAATAATTACTGTTACAATAATATAGCCTAATTAATCAGAAATACCCCCCTCCAACTCTCCTCCGGCGCATTGACGTGTTTGAATTGCCACATTGAGACAATAAGCCTAATATCGAAAATATTTTCACTGAATAATCTTAAAATTAGCCTACTTAAAATTACTTGCGTAATTTTATACTTATAAATTTAGGCTAACGTCACGGAAACGGAAACATGTCTCGGGTCTCCTTGTGCATTAGGCCTAAAGTATTGCCAGATTGGCGAAGTTGTGCCTTTCTTCAGGACAAAGTGTAACTCCACCATTGTGTTGTCTGTTCACTGTAGTTTTCCCCCCCCCCCCCCGACCTCCGTTTTGATACATTTTCTGAAACTGCGTGTTACCATGAAATAATGATTAATATTTTGTTTTGAATAGATAAAACACAAGTTAAACGAATAGCCTACCTGATATAAATAATAGGCTGTCGCTATAATGAAAATTTGTATTTTATAATAATTTATTCTTTAAAACAAACCACAATAGGACGATGTCATCGTCCATCACGATGTCCACATCGTAATGTCACATTCGCCCAACCCTACAAGAGGTGTCCGTTCGGCTAACTGCACTTAGCTTCCGCTCCGTCATCTACACACCGGTCTCCACACCGGTAACTGTAATGAAAATGTTTCTTGTGTTTGCTAATACTACTGGTGCACAAATACTGCCACTCATGTCCAGGCTTGGGGCCAGTTGTAAAATGTTGATGTGGTTTCATACATCAGTAGCCACCATCTGCGCCCTCTAGTGGTCGGGGTTGGGTTTGCAGGGTTGATTGTGAGCCTTGGCGTTACATTGGTTTCCTCCTCTCCCACAGGGAGCCGCTGGTCAGCGCAGCCAGAACGCCTCCATCCAACAGAAGTCACAGGTCAACAAGTCTGCTTACAACAGTTACAACTGGGGGGCAAATTAATAACTCCCCCTCTTCAAATGCCCCAGCCTGGCCCGCCCGCCCACCTGCCCTGTGTCCCAAAACCTGACCGAAGATCCCACTTCCCCCTCATCTACCCCACCTTTCCCACTGTCTCCACCCTTCTTCCCCCCCTACAGAACCACACCCTCCTCCAGTCCCCGCCCCCCCCCCCTACAGCATGCCTGCAGTACCTAATATGACCACTGGTGTCGCTATACTGAGAAGGCAGGCACTGTAGACCTTGGGTGGGAGCCAGGCAGGAGGATTCAAAGGTCAAAAGATTTAAGTGACCATGAGAATGAGAGGCGCCCATTTTTTAATGGGATATGTAGAGTGCTCTGAGTTTGTATCGTCTTCTACCCCCTCTTCTCTGTTCTATGTAACATGGGTCTGTTTTCTAAAGGATTTATTTTCTTTTTACATTTTTTTTTATATAGGTGTTGGGGGGGTGGGGGGTGGGGGGGGTTGAGAGAGGGGGCTGAGAGAGGGGGCATGTGCTGGCCTTTACTTTTTTTTTTAATCTCCCTCACTTTTAGGTTGCCCTCTCTTTTCTCTTTCTCTCTCCCTCTTTTTCTCTTTCTCTACCCCCCCCCCCCCCTGCTATTGGGGGGTGGAAGGGTCTCCCCTCTTCCACATGGAAGAAGGAAAACAGAAGTTCCTTCAGGTTTTTTATTTTATTTTATTTTTTTCTCCACTGTTCTATGTTACCAAATTTATTTTTAAAGGAAATTCTCAAATCGGCAATGCAGTTCTTGTAGTTTTATTTTTTACCAAATATAAATATATATATATATATATATGCGAGCGCACTGGCGTGGGTACGTGTGGAGTGTGCATGTGTGTGTGTGTCTGTGTGTCTGCGCGTTAGTGTGTGTGTGTGTGTGCGTGCATGGGGGTTGTGTGTGAGGGGTGAACTGGCTCGTTCCGTTGGACACATTGGGGGAGTAGAACGCTGAGCTCAGTCCCGTTGGACACATTGGGGCAGTAGAGCGCTGCGTCTCGGGGCAATAGAATGCTGAGTCCTGGCATTGACTGCTGGCTCTCCTTTAATTTTTGCTGTAGAAAAATGCCCCCCCTCCTTTTTTTCTAAATATTTGTTGTATTTTCTGCAGGCAAAAGATGTTTATTATTTTTTTTATTTTATATTTGTTTTATTTGTCATTATGTTATTAAATCCAGTATCAGTCTGGTTTTGTGGTCGGGCAAGGGGTGGGGGCGGGGGCGGGGTGGGTTCTTGGAACGAGTGCCCCCGGTTCTCCCTCTGC
The DNA here is from genome assembly GCA_022702515.1 of Ilyophis sp. 1 JC-2022. Classification (NCBI taxonomy): domain Eukaryota; kingdom Metazoa; phylum Chordata; class Actinopteri; order Anguilliformes; family Synaphobranchidae; genus Ilyophis; species Ilyophis sp. 1 JC-2022. The sequence goes on along the minus strand of CM040395.1, from coordinate 63,798,595 downwards.
ACATCATCACCAACTGAATAAGCTCGCTCTTTCAGACTGCAAAAAAAACATGGATCGGATCACCACTCTCTGGATCGGAGTTAACGCTGGAGAGACTGCCCTTTCCAAAGTCCCGGGTGAAATGTCCAACAGCATCCCCACCCCCAAATCTGCATCGAATGGAAGCAGTCCACGTTCCCTTCAACCCCCCCATGTGTATAAGTGTTGTGTTCTTTTTCTAACTCCCTTTTCCCTCTTATTATATTATTAGGAAACTTACAGCCGTGATTAATGATGGACAGAGTTGTTGGTTTTTGTTTGTCAGTGACTATTTTCTTTTTGTACTGTGCGTTCAAAAGAATTTAAATGGATAAACTTGTCTTGTATATATATATAAAAAAACACAAGTACTGTAGTCCTGTTTTGTTTGATGGCTCCCCCCCCCCCCCCCCTCTGAAATTCTCACCCACAAACTTGTTTGTTTTTTTACATTTTTTAATTTCCTATGTTTATTTTTATTTTGTAAACTATATATATATAAATATTAAGGAAATAAACAGGAAAAAGACATTTCATCGTTTGGATGTGAATGTCTTTTTATTTTTTTTGTTTTGGACATCACATTGTCTGATTAGTCCGCATTTTTTCCTCTGGTTTGCCATTATTGCGGTTTGTATTGCATTGATAAGCACTCCCATATTATAGCTGGATAACTACTGGAACTACTACCTGGAATAGCTCCGTTTACTTAAATCCATGTTCCAGATTTTTCTATAAGGCCTTGTCCGAATCAGCACTTCCACACTGTTGAGTAGCCTTGGTGAGTAGATAGGTAAAGTACGCAAAAGAATTTCAAATTGCAGTATACTTCAAACACCCGGATGACACACTTCCAGGGTTTTGCTGAGTACATTCGGGAGCACATTTCAAGAAGTACATGAACATTTTGGTCACATAAATATGACGTGAAGCTGACGTTTTCCTTCAAATGCAACAAAAACAACACGTGACATGGCAGCGCAAGAGGGGGGCAGTGTTGCCAGATCTTATAAGACTTTCCAGCCAAATGGCGACTCAAAACTAGGCCAAATTATAGGCTATTTTTAAACGAAACCAACGTATTTTAAATAGAATTTTACTTTTTAAAATAAGTGCATGCTTTGCGACTTCATTTTTACCCATGACCACTTTGAAAGTATCCCAATTTAGCTATAAAACCGCGGACATGGCAACACTGGTGAGACGTCTTGTGACCTACTTACGACACTTCCACAATGCGATTGGAAAATACACTGCTCAAAAAAATTAAGGGAACACTTGATCACAGTATAACACCAAGTCAATTAAACCAAACCGGTCATGCTGGATAATGTTGCAGGCAGCATAACATTCGCCACAGGGTCTCCAGACTCACGTTTGTCACATGCTCAGTGTGAACCTGCTCTCATCTGTGAAGAGAACGGGGGCGCCAATGGCGAACCTGCCAATTCTGGTGTTTTCTGGCAAATGCCAATCGAGCTGCACGGTGCTGGGCTGTGAGCACAGGTCCCACTACAGGACGTCGGGCCCTCATGCCACCCTCATGGAGTCTGTTTCTGACAGTTTGGTTGACGAGTAACCCGCTGGAGGTCATTTTGTCGGGCTCTGGCAGTGCTCCTCCTGTTCTTCCTCGCACAAAGGAGCAGATACCGGTCCTGCCGCTGGGTTGTTGCCCTTCTACGGCCCTGTCCAGCTCTCCTCGTGTAATGGCCTGTCTCCCGGTATCTCCTCCACGCTCTTGAGACTGTGCTGGGAGACAGCAAACCTTCTTGCGACGGCACAAATGGATGTGCCATCCTGGAGGAGCTGGACTACCTGTGCAACCTGAATGGGCTGCAAGTACTGCCTCATGCTACCAGTAGTGACAAAGGCACTAGCAAAATGCAAAACTAGAGAAAAATCAGGAAGGATAAAGAGAGAACTGGTATGTGGCCACCACCTGCAAAACCATTTACTTTTTGGGGGTTGTCTTGCTGTTGCCTCTCCTGTCCATCTGTTGTCACTTTCATTTGCACCAAAGCAGGTGAAATTGATTCACAATCATTTACGCTTCCTAACTGGACAGATCGATATCCCAGAAGTTTAATTGACTTGGTGTTATACTGTGTTGATTAAGTGTTCCCTTAATTTCTTTGAGCAGTGTTGTACGGCGGATATTTTTCACGAACTGCTAAACAGCGCGCATTAAACAGCACACTTCTGCCAGTGCACTGTTTGCAGGAGACAGGGCGCAGTAGATAGGGCTCTGATTCGGACACAGCCCAAATGTGTAGAGATTATATAATTACTTATTCTCAAGCATACTTAAGAAGAAACAAACATTTTGATCTCGTAAATATGGAGCACAGCTTTTTTAGAAAAATGAGGCACAGCTTTGCTGACGTTTTATTCAACAACACATGACCTGGCCATGTCAGGGTGGGATGTCTTACGACACTTCCACTGTATGGTTGGAAAATAGTATGGAGGATATTTTTTGCATACTACATGGCTCGTACTAAACAGTATACAGTAAACAGTACACAGTCTGCTAGCACACAGGACGCAGTAGATAGGACTCTGATTCAGACACAGCCCCAGTGTAGAGGGCTCTTCCTCGAGCAGGGGTGGGGTGGGCAATTTTATCAGAAAATGGCTGGTGTGGGTGCAGGTTGTTGATTTAGCCCAGCACTACAACACCTGACAACTAATGAACTAATCATGGTCTTCAATCAAGACCTTGATAACTAGAATCGGTTGTTCTAGTGCCGGGCTAAAACAAAAACCTGCACCCACACCGGCCCTTTTCGGATAATATTGTCTTAGAGACATCACCCTGTAACTAAGCACCTCCCCCTGGTCCAGACTAACGTGGTCACATCCCATTTCTGACACCAGTGTGATGACCGGCGGGGTTCTCAGGAAGCAAGGCCTATTTGCCAGTTGAGGAAACAGAAATGGTCTATGGCTCATCATGAGAAGGCCAGGCCAGGGATGAGGAAGGACGGCCATTTCTGCTCTTACCAACCGATCATTTAGTGATTTGTATTTTGGCTAAATTTCTTGATTAGTTCCTGAATGACAGTTGAAGACACTTCCTCTGTCCCAACATGAAACATCCTTTTGTGGTCTCATCTACGGTTAAACCAGCATGAGGGTATTCACTTATTTGGCTAATTTTGGCCTGTGTAATTGGTGACAACGGAAACCTGCATACACATTGGCCCGGCAGAAATGAAATTTTCCACCCCAGGACCAGGCCTCTTGACAAGGATGAAAACCTGGTATTTTAAGTGCCCCCATTTGTGAGAAAAAGCTTTTTGACAAAGTGGACTCAAATATGCGCCCCCAAAAGGGTGTGGGGGTCGTATTCGGACACGGCCATTGTTTCAGAGACTTCCGGTTTTTAATTGTGGCTTCCTGGTCTAGGTTTGCGTTTCTCTCTTTACGAATTCCAAATTATGATTACAGTTCTATTTTGGTGTCAACCATACTGACAAAACGCATGTATGTAGAGAATCACACACTCCTATAATTAGTGTTTACGTACACGAATCAGGTTTTACATTTACACTTCAACGCATTTTAGTTACACATTTAGATTTTACATTTGCAATTTGACTTACATTTGTGAATCTCGATTTACGTTTACGAATGTTTTGTAATGTTTTGGCAGCTATCTAACTCCATACTCCATACATGGTTGCACTGTTGCGGTCATCCAATTTGGTAGGTGGCGCTGTCGCGAAAAACTAGGGTCCTGAGACTGTCTGACACTGCACTGCTCCGGTATTGCAGGCACATACTATTGGATCTCCCTGATGATAGTTACCGGACGTTACATCATGACGTTTACAGTGTCCCTTGTTTTCTGTCGCTAGCTAATGTGAGAGACGTCTCCAGTGATAATACTGAAAAGCTTTAAATGAACGCATTTGATATGTTCCGTGGGTTTTTTGGGGTACCTGGAGGCCGATATCGTGGAGATGGCCGAAGGTAGGAGTAAGACATTGACAGTGCAAAAGTTTAACTTTGCTAGTTCGCCAAATGCTACGATGGTGTTTTTAGCAACATTTAGCGAGGACATTCCAGTACTAGGCTTGCTACTGTAAAATAGAAAACACGTTGGCGGCTAACGTAGCTCAAGAACTTTCGGAATAATGTATAATGTTCGCTACTTTACTACTGGGCGCGATAACTGACTAGCCACTAGACTTCGCGATATTTTAGTCTGGAAAGTTTCTTTGCATAATGGAACCGAAGGCAATAGGCAATATCTACGTTGTTTGTACGCTTATGTAATCTTATTCTAATTGACTAATCTTATGTGGCACAGGCGGAGAGAGTGCATGTCTTTTTCTCTAGAAATTGGCTGACAGTGACACGCTAGTTAGTCCACTACAGGGAACTAATAGACCATTTCAGTGTTTGACACACGCAGGTTTGACAGTAGCAACCTAATGTCACCACTGTTTATCAGTATAGCGAGGTACACGGAGTTACAGTAGGTCAGTAATCTCGAGCCTCTTACAGGTGGCTGCATGCAATTGCCCTTTTAGATGCGTTTTTATAGAGTTAGATAGCTGCCAAAACATTTCGTAAACGTAAATTGAGATTCGCAAATGTAACTCAAATTGCAAATGTAAGCTTAAAATCGTCAATTAAAATGTAAGTCAAATTGAAAATGTAAATTCTAAATGTGTAACTAAAATGCATTGAAGTGTAAATGTAAAACCTGATTCGTGTTTATTTTTTATCTGTACGCGCGGAACTCACTATAGGAGTGTGCGCTCTATTCTCTACGTACATGCGTTGTATCAGTATGGTTGGCACCAAAATAGAACTTTAACCGTAAATTGGAATGGTTGACGCTAGATTGGAGAGCCCGGAGAGACCAGGGCGGGAGCTGGTTGTTACGCACTGTGCTGTGATTGGTTACCTGAACTCCTGCTAGATTAACAACCAATCATAGCAGAGTACGTAACACCCAGGTCCCTCCGGGCTATCCATTCTAGCATCAATCATTTGCAATTCGTAAAGGGAAAAACGCAAACCTAGACCAGGAAGCCGCAATTAAAAACGGGAAGTCTCCGAAACAACGTTTCCAAATTAAAAGTTCATAGGTTTTTCCAATGAACTGCAAGCAGCACCGGTTCACTCATCGATTAGAATGTAGCTCAAGTAGACTATGCTTTCACGTCCTAAATTGTCATTCACGAGTTTATCAACAAATTTTGCAAAAATGGGATGGCATAAATGGCTGGGCTAATTATAGCCGAGTATAAAGTATGAAATCCAGAAGCGGATAGCCTAGAGACTGCCTTGTCCATCCCTGCACAACAGTAGGCTTTGCCATGGAGGCAAATCACTCTAGGGGGGTCTGGGGCATGCTCCCCCAGTCAGAGAGTTTGTCCAAAAGCACTCTGACTTCTGAGAGTAGAAAATAACTTTTTACTTACGTGCGTAGCCTAAGCATAATATTAGGCTACTGATGTTTTTGTTTCCCATATCATTCAGTTTGTTTAGGAAACACAATCTTCAATGCTTAACGTTAACCCATGTTCTTTCAAAAAATATATTAAATCCGCGGTTCTCACTTCTGCTATTAAAGCAGGACAAATCATCTGTTTGTAAAATTATGGCTGAAATATAATATTTATTTTTGGTTTAGCGGGGGCTAAATTACATACAGGTAACTAAATTGTAGTGGCCTGTAAAATTGAATTTGTTTCAGAATGAAGGCAAACTTTTAAAAAACTTTCGTAATGAACATAAAAGATTGCTAGCCTACTTCTTTGTACTGTTTGCAGCTAAGCCATCGGTCCAGAACTCATTTTGAAAATGCAACATCGTTTGCAGTAGGCTAATTATCTATTTGCTATAGCCACAGTTGAGTTAAAAAAAAAAATAGCAGTACAACATCAGTAACCTGATGAACCACTGTTATTAGTAGTGATATTTCTGCATGGCAAATAATTTACTTGTAGAAGTAGTAGTGTAATAGAAAAACAACAGACCCAACTGTCACGACATGCATGCTGCTTGTTCTTGTAATTGACTCATTCAATGAAAGGGGCATGTTCAAAATAATAGCAGTGTGGAGTTTAATTAGGGAATTCATTAATTCTGTGAAAAAACAGGTGTCATTAATTTTAATTTTATTAAGGAAGAAGGGAAGCAAATGTTTCACACATTGTTATAAAATATATTTCTTTCTGAATTGCTAAGTAAAATGGGCCGTTCCAAACATTGTTCGGAGGAACAACGTAATTTGATTAAAAAGTAGATTGGGGAGGAGAAAACGTATAAAGAAGTGCTGCAAATTATGAGATGCTCTGCTAAAAAGATCTCAAATGCTTTAAAATGGCAACAAAAACCTGAAACACGCGGAAGAAAATGAGCAACTACTGTTAAAACGGATTGAAGAATAGTCAGAATGGCAAAGATTCAGCCAATCATCACCTCCAGAAAGATCAAAGAGGATCTAAAATTACCTGTAAGTGCTGTTACAGTCAGAAGATGTTTGATTGAAGCTAAGCTATCAGCAAGAAGCCCCCGTAAAGCACCATTGTTGAAAAAACGGCATGTGCAGAATCGGTTGAAATTTGCCAAGGAACACATCGATTGGCCCAAAGAGAAATGGCGTAACATTCTGTGGACTGATGAGAGTAAAATTGTTCTTTTCGGGTCTAGTGGTCGTCGACAGTACGTCAGATGACCCCCGGGTACTGAATGGTATGGGGATACTATGGTGTTGGGCCTATTTATCGTATACCAGGGATCATGGATCAGTTTGAATACATCAAAATACTTGAAGAGATTATGCTGCCATATGCCGAAGAGGAAATGCCCCCTGAAATGGGTGTTTCAACAAGACAATGACCCCAAACACAAGCAACATCTTGGTTCCAGACAAAAAGGATTGAGGTAATGGAGTGGCCAGCTCAATCCCCTGACCTCAACCCCATTGCAAACTTGTTCGGTGACATTCACAGGAACTGTGGAATGTAGTTTGTTCAGCCTGGGCTGAAATACCTGTTTCTAGGTTCCAGAAGTCGTTTGACTCGATGCAACGCAGATGCGCAGCAGTTATCAAAAACAATGGTTATGCAACTAAATATTAGTTCAGTAATTTAAAGTGAAGTTAAATCTTGAAAATTTTCTTCAGTTTATACAGTAAGTGTGAGTTTGAAGAGAAAAATGTCGACACATTTTTTTGAACAGATTAATATATATATCTTTTTTACTTCCTGTAAAAGAATAACGCAGACTTGATCAAATTTGTTAATGCTTTGATTTGGAATTGAATGTGTAATGTTTCCACTACATTTGAAATATGGAAGTAAAAGCAATTAAAGAAAGATTTGCACTTTATTCACTTTTTTTAACGCACTGCTATTTATTTGAACACCACTCTACATCGATGCGAATGAGATTACAATGGTTTAAAACATTATTTCCAGCAAACGTTTGATTATTATTTCCAAGTTAGAAAGCTGTATGCTGAGTTGAATGTGATCTCTAAAGCTGACGTAGCATTGCCATATATTTTTACTGCAACACTGAACTGTGATTCCAAGTACTTTAAATAAACCAGTACAACAAATGTGACGGCTTTCATTTAATTTATTTGATGGCTCAAGTGTAGTATCAAGCATCTTACAAGTTGATAGCCTACTACTGCATGGATTTACAAAAGCACGGTACAACTTCACGGATCTAGCCTCTTAATTTTCCTCTCAAAGTGCCAGATTGATTGATGCATTTTACTGTTAAGATTTACATAATATTTTTCCTGGGGGCATACCCCCGGACCCCCCTAGAGGGCGGGGGTGTATCACCTTGAGCCAACAATTATTTTTTAATTTTTTTTAAGGTTGCATTCAACTCTATGAACCGGAGTTATTTGTCGGATTAATTCAACTGTATGAATAGGCTAAACGTGACATATTGCATAGGCGACATATGCGGAATTAATATATATTTTTGAACGGACATGGGTTAACGTTAAACATGAAGGTTACATTTTCTAAGCAAACTGAATTATATGGGAAACAAAAACGTCAGTAGCCTAATATTATGCTTACGCGCGTAACTATAATGTTTTTTAGCCTCTTTTTTCATTAATAAACGTGGCTTTTGTTCGTCCTTTTTGTTCGTGTTATGGATTAAAGAGCTTCATAATAAATTAAAAGGAACGGTAGCTACGATTGGATTGGGTGTGCCTGCCTGCGGCAAATGTGTAGCTAGTGTATAGCAATAACTTATATATTTTAGTTTAAGGCTGCTGCGTGTAGCTAATTGTTGAAAAAAGTCATTTCTACTCTCAGAAGTCATCAGAATGAACCATTTCAGAGTGCTTTTGGACAAACTCTCTCACGCGGAACATGCCCCCAGACCCCTCTATTAGTGATTAGCCTCCATGGCATAGTTTGAAAATTAGTTGGTTAGCTAAGCTAGTTTCTGTGAATGCGCGGGTGGAACCTTAGTGGAAGCTCATATGCTTGCAGTTGATTGGAAAAACCTGTGAACTTTTCATTTGGAAACGTTGGCCGTGACCGAATACGACCCCACTCAGACCCCTGTCTCTATGTACCCTGTCCCCTCACTTTGCAAGCAGTGTGCGAAAGAAATCCCGTAAAACTCTTTCCAAACTAGTGAGGAAGTACAGGTGCAGCTCAAATAATTAGAATATCGTGAAAAAGTTCTATATTTTTTGTCACTCATTTCAGAAAGTGAAACTCATATATTATATAGATTCATTACACATAGAGTGAAATATTTCAAGCCTTTATTTCTTGTAATTTTGATGATTATGGCCCATTAAGCCCCAAACCATCACTCTGTTGCCAGATATGGAGTAGATGTGGATGGATCACTGCAAGGGTTATTTCTCCTGACTCATTTTCCTATAGAACTCTATGGGGGAAAAAGTCAAGAGAAACAACCCTTAAAGGGATCCACTGAATTTGGGTTTTCATTAGCTGTAAGCCATAATCATCAAAATTACAAGAAATAAAGGCTTGAAATATTTCACTCTATGTGTAATGAATCTATATAATATATGAGTTTCACTTTCTGAAATGAGTGACAAAAAATATAGAACTTTTTCACGATATTCTAATTATTTGAGCTGCACCTGTAGTTCATAATATTAAAAAAATAAAAAAATATTTTTTATTGAGAATATCAATCAGTTAACATATGACGATTGTTACAAAGTGTAGATTATGAATGAAGATAGAATTAACAGAAATACAAAAAGAGCTCTATGTCTTTTACTTCCGGGTTACTTACTGAAATTGTCGGATGAGTGCACTATTCTGCAGATGTGTGCTCCTGAATTCCCTCAACAAAACCCCGGAAATAAGGGGTTCATCCTGGTATTTTAAGTGCCCCCGTTTGTGAGAAAAAGCTTTTTGACAAAGTGGACTCAAATATGCGCCCCCAAAAGGGTGTGGGGGTCGTATTCGGACACGGCCGTTGTTTCAGAGACTTCCGGTTTTTAATTGTGGCTTCCTGGTCTAGGTTTGCGTTTCTCTCTTTATGAATTCCAAATTGCGATTACAGTTCTATTTTGGTGCCAACCATACTGACAAAACGCATGTATGTAGAGAATCACACACTCCTATAATTAGTGTTTACGTACACGAATCAGGTTTTACATTTACACTTCAAAGCATTTTAGTTACACATTTAGATTTTACATTTTCAAATTTACTTACATTTGCGAATCTCAATTTACGATTTTAAGTTTACATTTGCAATTTGACTTACATTTGTGAATCTCGATTTACGTTTACGAATGTTTTGTAATGTTTTGGCAGATATCTAACGTTTTCCCGTCTGTGAACAGGACACCTGTTGTGAACAGGTTTGGATGTAACTTAGTGAAATTGCTGCACTGGACCAGGAGAATTTAATCCGTTATAGCTATTTAAAGGGAGAAATCGAGGGAGTGTTGCTGTTTCTCCCAGAAGACATTTTGTGGAGTTAAAAATTGCGTGACCATGACTGTAGAAATGAATCAACGATTGTAGTTCTTATGAACAATCTTGGCTGCGTTAAATTGTTCCGACGACTGACTGGTTCGAGCTGTGCCCTCAGGGATCCTTTCTTTGACACCATGACTCATGACGATGACGACGACGATGATGAGGATGGCCAAGATTTCTTCTTCTTCGGCGGCCGTGACGGAGCCCACCAGGATCCGTTTGACGAGGCTATGCGATTCGGGTTTAGCGTCGGCCCGAGAGGCCCGAGAGGCCCGAGAGGCCCACGGATGCAGGAGCCGCAGATGTTCGGCAGTGTCTTCAGGGAGATGGAGGAACTGTTCGGCCGACTTGAACAACAGCCAGGTTTTGGAAACTTTGGTAAACGGGCGTATTTTACTGCTGCAGTGTGTGACTTTTACACGTTTCCTCGTCGGTGTTATTCTGAATCTGTTTTGTGCGAGTATACGGAATAATGTTTAATACTGTTTCATTGATCTTTGGAAATTCCAAAAACACCTTTGACTAAATGAGTGTAACACATGCAATCTATGCAGTTTAACTTGTAAATTTCAGTGGAAACAGTCTTTTTTTATCCCATGACCCACCCGTCTTAACCCCCCCCCCCCCCCCCCCCTCCCCATTAGTGGTCCTGACCCACCGTTTGGGGGCCCCTACCTTAACACCTCTGCCCTCTCTCACTCACTGCAGGTGTCCCCAGTATAAAGTCTCCTCAGGACGGTGCGAAGCGGGACGGGACCCTCAGGGACTTCATGCTCAAATCCCCAGGCAGCTCCTCTCATCAGCCCTCGAGGGCCTCCCCATTCCCCCACCGGAGCCCCTTCTCTAAGGTTCGGCGAACCCCAATTTATCTTTATTTAAATTTATGTGCCATGATGAGTAGATTGTTCTTTATCTTTCCCAATCTTTTTAAATGTTATTTTAAAAATCTCTCTGAAATGTTTTTCCCAGGTTTTTTTTATCACCAATATTTCTTCCCAGTGGGGGTGCATACCAGCATCTTCCAGTCTCACACACACACACACACACACACACACACACACACACACACACACAAGCATCTTCCAGTCTCACACACACACACACACACACACACACACACACCAGCATCTTCCAGTCTCACACACACACACACACACACACACACACACACACACACACACACACACCAGCATCTTCCAGTCTCACACACACACACACACACAC
>CM040395.1:63764879-63784879 GCA_022702515.1 Ilyophis sp. 1 JC-2022 | reverse complement strand
CTCTCTCTCTCTCTCTCTCTCTCTCTCTCTCTCTCTCTCTCTCGCTCAGTCGGTGGAGGAGAGGAGGACGGTGACAGATGGTCAGGGTAATGAGGAGACCACCGTGACACGCTTGGGCCCCGGGGGCGACAGGGGGATCTAACGGGACCATCAGGACCCAGTCAGTACCCCCCCCCAAAATCTGTACTGTAACAAATGTACACACATACTCACACATACACACATACACACACATACACACACATATTCACACATACTCACACATACTCACACATACTCACACATACACACACATACACACACATACACACACATACTCACACATACACACACACATACTCACACATACTCACACATACTCACACATACTCACACATACACACACACATACTCATACATACTCACACATACACACACATACACACACATACACACACATACACACACACATACTCACACATACTCACACATACTCACACATACTCACACATACTCACACATACTCACACACACATACTCAAATACACACATACACACACACACTCAAATACACACATACACTCAAATACACACACTCAAATACACACATACACACTCAAATACACACATACACACACACACACATACACACACTCAAATACACACATACACACACTCAAATACACACATACATACTCAAATACACACATACACACACACACACACACACACACACACACACACATACACACACACACTCAAATACACACATACACACACTCAAATACACACATACATACTCAAATACACACATACACACACACATACTCAAATACACACATACACACACACACACACACACACATACTCAAATACACACATACATACACACACACACACACACATACTCAAATACACAATACTCAAGCCCTGTATGCGTACCTCACTCTCTGTTAGTTTTGTTAGGCAAAAAACATTGATTTAATGGGGGCTTAGTGTCACCCCCCTGACAGCTATTTAACAAAGACACTGTTAATGAACCCAGATTAATTCAACACTGAATATGTTTCTCAGTCATATGTTTATTTTCTTGCATAAATGCATATTTTGTAGTCAAAATGTGCCAATGTAGCCAAAAAAAACAATATTAGTAAAATCTGTTATTTGGCTAATGGCTAACAGAGAATGACCTATGCGTACTCTGGGAAGGTGGGTTGGACTTCAATATGTTCTATAGCAAGTTTGTTCTGCTACTCACTGGCAATTAGTTGTACCCAGTGGTTATTCATTTATATTTGTTTCCTTTCTCTGTAGCAGTCTTACTCATAATCATGAAAGTTCAGTGAAGTAGAAAGTAAAAAAATAAAATAAAATAAAAAGTTTTATAAGTAAATTTTTTTACATGAGAGCATCTCCAAAGTGGGAGGAAAGAGCCCCTGTCAGCAACGTCCTGTCCGCAGCCATGGGCGTGGTTTTAAACTTTAAAAGATGTCTTCTTCCACCAGGTCTCTCCTCCCCACCCGCTGATCATAGAGACGAAGGCTCCATCTTCGCCAACTACTTCAGAGGAGGATTTAAGGGCCGAGGAGAGCCTGGGAGGAAGGAGGAGTCTTTAGAGAAAGCAAGAGTCAGTTACTCACTTCTTCTTTAATTACATCGGATGCCTTTCCGTTGCCATGGCGGTCAGCTCTTTGAATTCGTGTGAGGAAAAACAGTGCAACTCTGACAATGAGAACTGACGTCATTTAACTCTTGAGACCAATTCAGGAAATGCGAGCTTGGGTACGAATGATGTGTTTCCATCTCGTGATTATGACAGCTGGTTCACTTTGAATGTGTTGAATTTAGTGAGTGAATAGACTGTTCTTCTATGCAGTTCTTCAAAGCTCTACATTTTCCACATGCAAATGAGAGTTCAGACCAGACGCCTCAGCCACTTACGGTGTCATTGTGCCACAATAAATCACAGAAACTATGTATTCAACATCTCTGTCCTCCCTGCTCGCAGCTGTGTGTGACAGACTGACAGGCTTGTTTTATATGTGATGGAGTGAATTACCTTTTATTTCATGCAGGAATTAACAGGATGTGCTTGTATTTCTCAAAAAACTATTACAGCTTTAAAGAAGCAATAATACAAATATATGCATATTTTTTGTTTTATAGATTTTCACTTATGAATTATGGGAATAAATATTGGTGTATGCACTTGTGTGTGTTTTTACTCTCCGAAATCCAAATGCCATTTGAAACCCTAAAACCCTCCCTCCCCATGCGACTCGATGGACTGTTTCACGTCTCCCATCAGGACGTCCCACCACAGACAGCGCTGCCGTGATAGCTTCAGTCCGTGGAGCACATCACTGCATGGGGATGCAGGGCCTTAGAGGGATATTCTGTCAGAGAGCAGTTGTGCTCCTGGGAAAGGCACTACGAGTTCTGCGGTGACAATCGAATCGCGTTAAAATGGAGGTTTCCAAAATGCGAAGACTTCTCCAGGGATAATGGGCTCTTCATATAGCGTCTTTCAGGATCTCAAAGAGCTTTACAGTGAATGGCCGGGAAATGCCCTTCAACCGTGCATCACCTAGATGTAGCGTCCATCTCGGTGATGCACGGCGGCCATTTTGTGCAAGAATACTCACCACCACACTGCCTGGATGAGATGCTCAATTCTGAAGTAGTGAAGATAATTATCTCTCATGAATCAAGCGGCTTTGTGTGCATTTGTAAACGGTAAACTTGCAGTACATAGGATGGAGATAAAGTGAGAGTTTCCAGTGTTCACGGGAGAGATGAAGGCATTTTAGGCCTAATGTTGCTGTCTGAAGAAGTGGACTGGTTATCAGTCAAGAAACTTCATAAATTGATAAGTTTCCAGTTCCAGGGAAGTTTTATCTGTTTATGATCATGTGTCTTGGGCATAGTTTTTGTTTGGCGTGTTTGTACGATGGTCGGATACTTTTTTTACCCGTCGTACTGCTTATCACTATGTCCTTAGCTCCTATCGGGTGTAACAGAGTTGTGATTGGGACATTCCAACAAATGTTTTAAAAGATTTAGAACCCTGATCGCATTCCAGAATGGAAATATTTTTTCGTGAAATTGCTGGGCATATTCTGTGATCCAATATTGTTCAGTCCAGATTCATTCCTGTTAAAACTGGCGTGAACTCATGAACGATTTTCATCTATACACGTGTGCTTGTGTCAGACCCCTGCTTACTAAACAAGATTTAAGGCTTTAGCGGTTAATCATTGTATAGGTGGTGTTGTAAAAAAAAAAAAAAAAAAAATGCAACAAAAAAATTGTGAATGCATTGTATTTTAGGGTGCTGTTACATGCAAAAGATCAACTAGAGACTTTGTTGAAATCCATTTCTGAATCATAAATGAACTTTGCCCACTTACTGCTTATATCTGCTGGGGCAGCATATTGGAGTGTGGAGGGAGAGAGAGCAGCGTTATGGGGACAATCAATGTGTGCATGTTTTGGGAAGGAACATGTTTCATGTATCTGGTGTTTTTTCAATTTTATTTTACCAGCAAAGAGTTTTTAGAATATAAAGCATGTAAAGTAAAGTGGTAAGTATGAAATGTTGATATAAGATATTTATTCAACACAGGAATGAGATGCACAGATCTGCTGCTACAACTTTTCTTTTTTACTTCATAAATGCTACCTCACCTAATCACTAATCAGCTGAAAACACAGATGTGCTACACCTCAAATTACTTGTTCAAAGATGGCTAATCTAACACAGAAATACAATGCACTGATGAAATGTTAAATCTCAAAACTATTATATAACTATACTCTATAACTACTATATCATTCCCAGCGCTCAAGTTAATTTAAACAGTAAAATAATCACACAAAAAAGGACTATCACTACAATGAACTGCTGCAATGCCCCCCCCTTTCCACCACCACCCACGATATAAACACTGACGTAGGCTATTGGAGTATAAAAGTCCAGGCTAGTGCCGCTCCACTCTCACTCTCTCACGCACCTGTGAATGATCAGCCTTGGACCTCCAACCTGGATCAGCGCCAGAACGTTCCAGGGTTTGGGCTTTGTGGCGGTGCGGAGATGGACTCTGTATTTCGGAGAGTGCGAATCCAGAGCCAACTGCTCAGAGAGTGCCTAGCGGAGTGTCTGGGGGTCTATGTCATAATCGTGAGTATTTCCCACGAGTCTGTGGCCCGTGGTGTACGTGTTGGACATGTTGGGGATTTGTGTGTGGTGTTCACTGGATTTTGTGCTGTATATGGCCTCTGTTCTAACACTGTCCACACTGTCCTATCTTCATTATGTGGAATGAGCCCTAATACGGCAACAGAGGCATCTTCATCTTGTCTTATCTTATCTGCCAATCGCAATCTGTCAAAGTGCAATATATGGCGGAAGCAGAATCCGGGGCGTTATTGCCAAGGCCGTCTGCACTAGAAAACAAGATGAAAATGCTGTACATAATGCCCAGAGGGGCATTCAGGACATGCTGTTGAAAAGATTTATTTGCTGACAAAACCACGTGCAGGTTTCCGATCGTTTGCCACGGGCGCAGGCGACTGCTTGGGCGACTGTTACAAAATGGTGTAACAAGAAGACAAAGACTTGCCTTCTGCGTGTTGCCACTCTTCCTCTCTCCTTCCCTCTCCACTACTTATGTCTCCTTTTTTATTCTGTCTTCATCTTTGTAATAATCCCGGGAGTCCAGGCATCCCTGATTTTGCCCTGTTCGCTGGCCGTAATTCTCTTTAGGGCCCTAAACTGTCTCTCTCAGCTTTTCCTTACTAAGACCGGAAAGGCTGATGAGACTTTGTCCCTAAAACTAACGGGGGAACGATAGAGTCCTGATTCAGCGGGTTAATGTGTGAGCAGTTTAGGCAAACGCACACTCACACACACTAACGGGGGAACGATAGAGTCCTGATTCAGCGGGTTAATGTGTGAGCAGTTTAGGCAAACGCATACTCACACACACTAATGGGGGGGGGGCTTGGCACAGCGCTGACAGCTGACAGGGCTCCTGTTCTATGTAACCACAGGTCTTTGGCTGCGGGGCCGTCGCCCAGGTAACAACCTCTGAGAACAGCAAGGGGCATTACCTGTCCATCAACCTGGGCTTTGCCCTAGGCACCACCTTCGGGGTCTACGTCTCTCGAGGCGTGTCAGGTTGGCATGCACCCGTTGTTTCTACTCTCTGTGTTATATTCTCCCGATCCTGCTTTTTCAAATGTTTCATTAGTTACTATCTTAATTACTTAATTACTATATTGTTTTGTTTTATTGTTCATAATTTTGTGCGTACATTGTGTGTGTGTCCGTGTACGTGTGTATGCACGTGTATGTGGGCAAGTGTGTATATTTGTGTGGATGTTATGGTAGTGCAGTGACGTGCGCTGTGGTCCGTGCCACTGGCAAGCCCTGAATGTGAATTTGTTTTAGAAAGAGAGAGGAGGGTATATTGAGGGTGAGAACTGTGCTCTGCGTTAAGTGTGCTATGTGTTAAGTGTGCTATGTGGTAAGTGTGCTATGTGGTAAGTGTGCTATGTGCTAAGTGCATGTGGCAAGCCTGCTATGTCGTAAGTGCTCTGCGGTAAATGTGCATTCGGTAATTGAGCTATACGGTAAGTGTGCTACGTGTTAAGTGTGCTATACGGTAAGTGTGCTATGCGGTAAGTGTGCTATACGGTAAGTGTGCTATGCGGTAAGTGTGCTATACGGTAAGTGTGCTACGTGTTAAGTGTGCTATACGGTAAGTGTGCTGTGCGGTAAGTGTGCAATGTGGTGAGTGAGCTTTCTCCATACAGGAGCTCACCTGAACCCCGCTGTCTCGCTCAGCCTGTGCATGCTGGGAAGGCACTCTTGGAGGAAGCTGCCCTTCTACGTCTTCTGCCAGGTGTTTGGGGGCTTTCTTGGTGCCGCTACCGTCGCCTTGCAGTACTACGGTGAGCAAGAGGGGACAGAAAGCACCGCCCTTGAAGGTTTCTTTCCATACAGGAGAAGGTTACTTAATGTATGGAGCAGCCTATTACCATATTGAGTAGTTTTTCTTTTGTCAGGAGATCCTTCAATCATTCAAGAGCTAATCTAAGAGTGGGCACAGAAATAGCTTCATTCTTTATTAAACATCTTTATGGCTGAATTTTTGTATTTTCTTACTGGATGTGTTGCTTTTACAGTTTAGTAGTCCGAGGTTTACATGAGAAACACTGTAAAAAAACAACATTTATTTTACTATTTTAGATACAGGTGGAATGATGAGCCACAGTGGTGTTAATGGCCTGTTTTTATCCTCCCTGTGATTGTATCAGTCCAATGAATCAAGGTGCACTTTGTGTGTGTGTGTGTGTGTGTGTGTGTGTGTGTGTGTGTGTAGATGCCATTATGCACTTCAGCAACGGCCAGCTGACTGTAACAGGACCGACTGCCACCGCTGGAATCTTCGCCACCTACCCTGCAGATTACCTCAGTCTGTGGGGCGGCTTTGTGGACCAGGTGAGCTTACCTGAGTCTTCTGGAGTTTACTGGCACACCAGGGACTGTGTTATTATTATTATTATTATTATTATTATTATTATTATTATTGGTATAATAATAATAATAATAATGCATGCCATTTATATAGCGCCTTTTTCACACTCAAAGCACTTTACAATGATGAGGGGGAAACTCACCTCAACCACCTGTGTAGCACCCACCTGGATGATGCAGCGGCAGCCATTTTGCACCAGAATGCTCACCACACATCAGCTGTGGTGGACAGGGAGTGAACAATTTTTAGCCAATTAAACTGTTGTTGTTCTTGTTATGTTTTCTGGGTGTGTTAACCTGAAAGCTGTTAGCGAACTAGCGCAGTACGGGTGTTTTAGCCTCTGAGCTAATACTGACTCTATCATGGGGCAGGTAATCGGGACTGCGATGCTGCTGGTGGGAATTCTGGCCGTGGGAGACCACAGGAACACCCCCATCTCACCCGAGTTGGCACCGGTTCTAGTGGGCCTGGTCGTCCTGGTGATCGGGATATCCATGGGCGCCAACTGTGGGTACGCCCTGAACCCGGCCCGAGACCTGGGACCCCGGCTCTACAGCTACATCGCCGGCTGGGGAGACCAAGTGTTCTGGTAAGTCATCCCCACCCGACCAATCACCGCTGCTAATACATACGTACAGACATACTGTGCATACGAACCAATATAAAACACGCTGATGCTAATAATGTAGCTAATTATATTAATTGATGACAGATAAAACTGTTCAAGAAGCAGTGGTACGAGCCACCATTGTGTTCAGCAGTCGTTAGGTTGAGCTTGATTCTGTGCCAGTACCGTATGTCATCTCTCTCTCTTTCTCTTTATCTCCCTCTCCTTCTTTGACTTCGCCCATTCACTCTCTCCCTCTCTCACTCTCTCTCTCTTATACTCACTCTCTCATTATGTCTCCACCCCCCCTCTCTCTCCCTCCCTCTTTCTCTCTCTTACACTCACTCTCTTATTATGTCTCCACCCCCCCTCTCTCTCCCTCCCACTTTCTCTCTCTCACGCTCTCTCTCTCATTATCTCTCCCTCCCTCTTTCTCTCTCACGCTCTCTTATACTCACTCAATTAAATTCAATTCAGTAATGCTTTATTGGCATGACTGCATACAAACTGTTACAATGTTGCCAAAGCAAATTAAACTGGAACAGGTAGGTGAATATGGCTATAATAAAGGGAATAGGGAATAATAAAGGGAATATGGTTATAATAAAGTGAATAATAAATGGTAATATCGACAACAATAATAAGGAAATGCAGAAATAAAAAAAATAAAAAAACTATTTCAGTTACCCACTGTTTCTATGGCGATGGCATTCTGACACATAATGTGCTGCAAGGCGTGTCCTTTGTGCCTCTCCTAGAATGAGTGGCTTCTAGGAGTAGAACATTTGGAATTTGGTTTTCAAATTTCTTCCGGTATTTTTCTCTAATATTTAGGAGGAAGTGCATCTCTGTCTCAACCTTACCTGTCGTACAGTGACCATATATTCTTTGCTATTTTGGTAACCAATATTTTTTTATGTCTGCCTTTTTCAATGGCTAGATTGTGGTCACTGAGCCTGTACTTGGTAAGGATAAGTCTTTGCTTTCTATCTCTGACAGTGGAGAGATAGTCCACCATTTTGTATTCTTTTTTTAGGGCCAGATAACGTTCTAATTTGTGTTGTAATTTGGTTTCTATGTCCCAATGTTCCTTCTTGGGTTTGGAAGTCTTTAAATTGTAATGTATTATGGGAACTTGATTGAATGTGCATCCAGGTGCACTCGCTCACTATCTCTCCATCTCCCCCTCCTCTCTCTCTCTCTCTCTCTCTCTCTCTCTCTCTCTATCTCTCCATCTCTCTCTCTCTCTCTCTATCTCTCCATCTCTCTCACCCCATCTTTCTTTCTTTCTCCCTCTTTCTCTCTTGTGCACTCACTCTCTCATTATCTCTCCATCTCTCTCTCTGTCTCCTTCTCAGGGCGGGGGGAGGGTGGTGGTGGGTCCCTCTTGTTGCACCTTGTGTCGGGGCCCTTGTGGGGTCCCTGGTGTACGAACTTCTAATCGAGGCGCACCATCCAGATCTGGGCCTCAACCCGGAAAAGGCCGGACAGTGCCAAACTGTGGAGAACAAGCTAGCTCTGGAGCTAGAGGGGGTAGAATTGGACCTGAATGCCCCCAAGGGTTGCCCCAACGAAAGGCAGGAAGGCGGGAAGGCTGTGAGAGGGACGGCGGGCGGGGAGGAGGGGTAGTACGGGCAAGTTTGTAAATAATTGTCGCACAGACTCTTGGCATGCAGGGCAAAGCCATGGTAGTTCAGTATATTTGAGTCGTGGGTGTGGTCACCCATACGCATCTACAGCACTCACCCTTTGTGACTAGAACCTTCCATTGTTCTGTTAAGACATTACAGGGTTCCAGGTTCCATTATGGGTTCCAAATGGAACGCAATGTACCATCTGATTTTAGTAAACAGGTGACACGTTCTGTTAGGCCAAGGTGAAAAACTTAATGGTGGTCGTGGAGAGCCCAGTAAACATAAGTGGGGTTTCACAGAATACATTTTAACGTTATGTAAGTTTTCACAGAATACATTTTTTATGTTTATTTATGTCTTTTTAGGAAATGCATAATGGTTTTAGTTATAGTAAGGCTATAGTATTAGTTATAGGATAGTATAGTGCTAGTAACAGTGTTATTACATAGTTAATAGTGAGAATATTATTTTTGTATTTTATTTTTTGTCTGTGAATACATCAGACTGAGAAGTGAATATATTCCTGAAATTGACAAAATGTATTTAAATTTTTTTTGTTTTTGCTGTTTATTTTTCTACATTGTGAAAGAAGTCAAAGTATCTTTGCCAGAGGTGTCAGATAGTTGTGATACTTTTATCTCTGTAATCATATATTTTCCTAAATTGCAGTACATTCATTGTATTTTTCGTCTATTCTTCCCACATTCTCAACCAGAAACAATTTATTGAAAGCTTGACATTTACTTTGTGTTAACATTCCATTTTTAAGATGTGAACGATACAGTGAGCTTGGACATGTAACCACCAACACCACAGAAATTAAAACTGTAATATCGGTGTTTCACCAGCAGAGGGAGATATGGAACAAAAACAAAAGTATTGTTTATATTGGCCAGAGCGAGATGACTTGCCTTTATTCTTCTACTTTGTACACCTTGTTATTGACTGAAATATGGAAACATGTTTGTTTTAAAAAAAAAACTATTTTTAAGCAGTTTTTTTGTTTTTGTTTTTTGATTGAAACATTGAATACACTTGACAGACATATTCCTCTTCTACGCTTCTCCAACATGGCAGTCCCTTCCCGCCAAATAGAAGGCCAGAATAGTGGAAGAACTAATTTTCACCTTCTGTTTCTGAGGTCAGTTTAGTAGGATCATATTTATTATAGCATATGCCTGAAATGAACACACTCACGGTGTTTGTACAGCGTTCAAAGCTCATCTGAAGCCAATGAGGGCATTCCCTACCTATACCAGTGATTTTTTAATGCAGGCATACACATACGTGCTTACTATAGCAGTTCTGGTTGACTTTGGGTGTACTGCCAAGCTTCATATCTCAAAACCTCCCACCCCCAGGCGTATAAACACAAATAAGAGCTCTTATTTCAAACTGCTACACTAGTGTTGTGACTAATTTGCATATGACCAAAATTCTGCCACATTCAAGCTCATCGAGCCTTTCTACAGTACAGTACAGGCGTCCCAGCGTCTTCTCAAAGGTTCTTCTCCCTAATTAGCATCATTAGGCAATCGGGTGTCTATGATAAGCAGATTTGAGCCCAGAGGGAATGGCAGGTTTGTTTATCTCCTGGCCTGGTGGGATGGCAGTTGCGTAGTTCAGTGAGTGTATCAGTCAAAATCAAGCTACACTGTGTATGGTACCTGTGTCTGTCCGTGTGTGTGCGTGAGTGCGTGCGTGCGTACCATTCATTGGGCATTCATTGTAATGTGTGTTTTATATATCCTGACTGAATACATATGAGTCTCCTCCCTGTCCTTTTGAGTGTACAACCTTTTTATGGATCAAAAATAGCACAGATGTAAGAAACACACCCAGCTAGCATAGAATGAGAGTCTAAGCACATACCACATGAACAAAAGGCCCGTTTAGAACGACAACTGCCAATGTTGTGTACCCTGCCTGATGGTCTATCGATCATCGCCATGTTGCTTTGATGTGGAGAACATTAGTCAAAAATCACAGAACCAATGATTTGTAAAGATTACGGACTGATCGAACGCCTTGACGTCGTTTCAATTAACACCCCGATGGAAAGGGATAGCAGTGAAATCCTCCTGACTTCCTCCTGAGGGGCTGTAAACACCTACTGAACACCCCTTTGCGCTCAGAGCAGGGTGATACTGAAGATGCTTCATTATTTATCTTACATTACAAAGATAAATGAAGGCAAAGCCAAGCCACATTCAGACTGTAGATGTAAACTTTGACAGAGGACCATAAAGAATAATGTGGTGAGGTGACTATATGGTGACGTTTAAAAGCTGAAGTGCTGTGTGGGAGGAAGGGCACTGAATGTGTAGAATCTGGAAACAGCAACTGAAATCATGTCGGGTTCTCCAAATTGTAAAACTTGGAAACAGCCACTGAAATCACGTCGGGGTCACCAAATGTAGAATCCGCGATTACTAGACCAATGAGGGAATAGCTCGGAGCGAAGGTTTAAGCGTGATGTATTCCACTATTGCTGTGGGAAAAGGTAAAAGTTCTTTAGAAATATTATTATTTTATTTACTCGTGTATCTGACTCCATTTATAATTATAATTTAGAATTTTGGTTAAACATGCGTGGAGCTCGGAGTGGTTACACTCAACTCGTCCTTAGGTACCATCATTACTTCAATATATGCTTGCCGGAATCAGCATTATTGCTGAAGCTCAGTTCGGTGGCGAACGCAGAGGTTGGGGGTCTAGCCAACACAATACATGCATTATATTTATCATAGATAGTTGCGAGCCCAGGTCTGAGTGCATTTAAAGGGCTCCTTAAGGCAGATTTGACAAGAACCGGCGTAGAACGCCCATGGGTTCTCTTCACATCAAATCGCCAGAACCATACACTACCAACCCTGTTTGCGGGCAGAACTTGACTGCCTTCTCCAACTTGAGAACGCCACTTTCTGTACCAGGCCGCTGATCAGTCGGTCCTTGGTCAGAATTGTCCCCCTGAGTCTTCAGTCGTAATGTAGGCTGAAAAGGGTATAAGATGGATGAGAGTCATGGAGACCACGCACGTTAAATATAAAAAGAATTGGATAACAGGCAGGGAGGTCATTAGCTTAGAATTAGCCCTGAGAGATGCAGGAGTTCTGACTCTGAGACTCAAGCATACACACCACAGTGCTTGGAACGCTGCAGCTCAGATCATGCAGGCAATTGAAGCTGGGAAAAAAGGGATTAAAAGAAAGATGCAGTTGATGTGAAACATGGTAATTTATTAATGACAAATAATCACTAGTTAAAACTTTGAGAGCAAACACGAACACATTCAATGCCTATAGCTAAACATAGGATAACATGCTGCTAAGACAAATAAACATGAAAAAGTTCACTAACAAAGTATATCACCAAGTGATTCCGTACGGTGTGACTATGGTACCAGGAGAACTGTTAAGCAGATTCTCCTCGAATATCCCTTTGGGTTGTCCTTAAATACAGGATTTCCAAACTCCACAAGTCCCTTTGTTTGTCCAAATAAGGTCTGGCAGGAAGAGAAATTTCACCACCCAGGGACCCCCCTCCAGGGAGAGAAACAGCTACCCCTCCCAATCTAGTGACAGTGATAAAACTCTTTGAACGACGGCGCGTGATCTTATGATCTTCTCTATCATATCTAGATATCAGGTGAGGTCCCGGTGATGGCCACTCTAGGTTCCAGACACTTATATGGACAAGCGCATCCCTGATAACCTATACAATCCTCCTTTCACATTCTTTCTTTCTCCCCCTCCTATACTTTCACATACCACACACTTATTATCCAGGTTCACCACATTTATCATATTATCCACAATTACTTTATACTTCCACAATTACTAATTTACATGCACATACATATGATGCAATATACATATACAGCTTTGTTTTAGTCAATAGTCCAAAAAGCCATTCAGTTCAAGAGCCTTTGATCCTGTGAAAACCTGGGTTACTCATTATGAGGATCAAACCTCCTACAGGATGCCTTCTCAAGTCCATTTGTAGGGTAAATTCCTGCTGTAGTTTACGAGGCCATGAGAGGTCAGAGGGAAAAGGGTTCTCAGGCCACCTGGTAAATTGTTGTATTGCACCCTCAAGGAAATCACCACCAGCTCCAAGGGTTTATGACTGATAACGCCTTTTTCAGTCTTACAGATTCCCCCCCTTGGCCCAGTGGGACAAACAAACACAGTCCCAAAGGGTCATTGAGAGTGGCGTTGGTTCCATGCTGATGTTTATGGTCCCAGTCCCAGCAGCGTTGGCAACTGGAGATGGCTGAGAATGAATGCAGCATGGGTTGAGGTGCGCAGGGAGTAGACACCCTACACACCTGCCAGATCCCTGCGTTCCACCTCCTCAGGACGACTGGTACCCCCCCCGCTTCATGCTAGCACCCGGTCTCGACGTCTGTCTGTCCTGGCCCCACGGTGGTGGAATGACCTCCCTGTGGAGGTCAGAACAGCAGAAAGTCTGACCGCCTTCAAGCGCAGATTGAAGACTCACCTTTTCAAGCTGCACCTCTCTCCACCCCTCCCTACCTCCCTGTGAATATTTTTATTAATGTTGTGTAATTACCCCCCCCCCCCCCCCCCCCCAAAAAAAAACCCCAATCTCATACTGACTGCGCCGAGTACTTAGATTCGTATTTGCCTTTTTAGGGCAAATACGAATCTAAGGTGGTATGCTGAATTGGATGGGTGGATCCTTTTACACTAATAAATGTGTTGTACACTTTGCTCTAGTGCAGGGGTCCTCAATCTTATCCAGAAAGGGCCGGTGAGGGTGCAGGCTTTTGTTCCAACCAAGCAGTTACACACCTGATTCCACTAATCAATCACTAGAGTCTTTGCTAACCACCTTGATTAGTAGAATCAGGTGTGTAGCTGCTCGGTTGGAACAAAAGCCTGCACCCACACCGGCCCTTTCTGGATAAGATTGAAGACCCCTGCACTAGTGCTACACCAGGGGCCCTGTTTCCTACAGGTATTTCCACCCATCTTACTCAGATCAAAGAATGGTCAATCGCTTTGGATATAAGCATGTGCTAAATGACTGTAATGTAATGTAATGTGTTATAGCCAGGTCTTGATGATTGAAAACAAATAATCATACACTCTCTAAAGAATGTAGGTTCATCTCTCTTTCAAAAAACAAAGATCTTCAACAAGCCATATATAGTAAAGAGACAAAAAGACAAAAAGAGACCAGTAAGCCAGTCTGTGCTAGAAAATGACCCTACTTTCAGCTTTTCAATGAAAGGGGCAAATATGAATGGCATTTGATTAATTTTAAAGCATTAACTGGCTTATTGGCATCAGACAGACATTCTAACACATGTTTTTGTGCTAGGGAAATTTACACAAAAATACATCCATGAAATTTAATAAATATGCCTCAGTTAACTGAATGGGCACCCAAATAGGTATATTAGTGAATCCCAACATTTCCTCCATGACATGCCCAGGCATAATTTATAGATTTAAAGCAAGTATAATTCACTTTAGCCTTATGGTTTCACAGATGTATATCTTAAGACACAAATGAAAAACAAAGGAAGACACCAATATGGTGCCAAAAAAGTAACTACAGAAGAAAGCTCCAAGGGTTTATGACTGATAACGCCTTATTCAGTCTTACAAATGCTAACCTTGGGGGTGTAGAACTCCTGCAGGTGTTTAGTTCTGAGTAAGCACACAATGTTTTGTGTGATTGTGGCTCACCTGGTTACAGGTAGAGTTCTAAAGGACCGGTGGGAGGGAGGGAGGGAGGGAAAGAGGGAGTGAAAGAAGGAGTGAAAGGGATGGAGACGAGGGATATAAAGGCACCGGGGGGGAGAGCGGGGGAAGAGAAGCTCATTCTGTTTAAAAGCCTACAGACTTCACCCGCCAGGTTAACCAAACGCTAGCCTTACCTGTGCGAGAAAAAAACGGTGAGTAAACCAACATAAAACGGCATCCATATTAATGAATGATTCGAGTAACCGCCATTGTCATGATTTCTATGGTTACTGTTGTTGTCATTATTGTTTTTATTAATTTTGATGTCGTAATAATGGCAGTATGATTCAGTTTAATTAAACTATAGTATGTGTATGTGGTTTTGTGTTTAATATGTAATTTATGTGTTTTATGCTTTATAAGTCCATCTGGGAAGCTTATATGGTTTGATATAGTTATAATTATTATTAGTTATAGTTCTGATTGTGCATGCAATTATACATTTTTGTATTGATGTGGCTATAGCCCATCTCCAAGGGTTACACACTGCAAAAAAACAAATCTTAACAACCATTTTAATCTTATATTTAGACTTTAGAATTTTATTTCTGTTACTTTTTTTAATTTTTTATTTTTTTATTTTTATTTTTCTTCTTTTTTAATTTTTTTTTATACCAGTGGGGTAAGATCATTTTACCTATCAAGCAAAAAGTAACTTAAAACAAACTCACCAAAAAAGTTTTTTTAGAGAAAAAAAAAGAGTCCCATTACAATCCAATCCAATCCAATCCATTTTATTTATAAAGCACGTTTAAAACAACTGAGTTGACCAAAGTGCTGTACAGTAGTCAACAAAGCATAAAAACACAGCAGAAACACGCAGGACATAACAATAAGACAATAAAACAGTAAAAGAATAAAAACAGAATAAAAACAGTAAAAGAATAAAAACAGACAAACAAGAAACCATGCGACTCTCATGGACTAATCTTTAAAAGGCCAAAGAGAACAAGTGCGTCTTTAGGCGTGATTTAAAAATATGGAGCGTAGGGGCCAGCCTGACAGGGAGGGGTAACTCATTCCAGAGTTTGGGGGCAGCTACACTAAAAGCTCGGTCTCCCCTGCATTTTAGCCTGGCTTTAGGGACCACCAGGAGGGACTGGTCAGCCGACCTCAGGGTTCGAGAAGGGGTATAGGGGTGGAGGAGGTCGGTAATATATGATGGGGCCAGTCCATTCAGGGCTTTATATGCAAACAATACCATTTTAAAATGAATGCGAAAATGCACGGGAAGCCAGTGGAGAGAGGTCAACACAGGGGAGATGTGCTCATGTTTTCTAGTGCCTGTTAAAAGCCGAGCCGCGGCGTTTTGGACCAGCTGCAGCCGTGACAGCGAGGCCTGGCTGATGCCAACATACAGGGCATTGCAAGACATTACAAAGTCCAATTACAAGACTTTACAACACTTGTTAAGGCAGATATTTTTTGCAGTGCAGAACACTAGAAAATGTATATATGGTAGTAATACTGAAAAATTGCTAAAATAAAGGCAGAACACAATAGACTCATAATAATTTTCACATGTAAGATCTTTCATTGACAGGAAAAAATCCCCATAGAATGTTGTGGTCCTTTTTCAGTTCTTGAATTGTATTATTTTGGTGAATTTGAATGACTGACGCTTAACACCCGGACATTGGGGACTGAATCTGGTGTAGTTGTCAGATGTAAAAAATTTTTTGTCAGCTGTTCAATTTTAGTTGCTGGTAAGGTAAACAGTGCAATCCTGTGTGTCTATGTGCGGATGTGTGCGTGCGTGTGTATGTGTACGTGTGTGCGCAGATGTGTTTGTGTGTCTCTGTGTGTTTGTGTGCGGGTGTATGTGTGCGTGCGTGTGTGCATATGTGTGTGCGTGTGTCTATGTGTACGTGTGTGCGCAGATGTGTTTGTGTGTGGGTGCGTGCGTGCGTGCGTGTATGCACGAGTGTGTGTATGTATGTGTGTGTGCATGTGTCTGTGTACATGCGTGCGCGGATGTGTGTGTGCGTGCGTGCGGATGTGTGTGTGTGTGTGTGCATGTGTGTGCGTGTATTGTCTGTCTGTTTAATGCCTTCTTAACTCCAGGGAGGGAGCGGGGGGCGGGGTTGGTTATTTTGAAACATACTTAGCGACTGATACCATGACAGCATATCGGATGGGGTGGATGCGCTTATGTAACTTTTGAAAACAAGGATTTTTTTCAGAGCAAAAGCCCGTATTAAGATTCTAATTTGTTTATAGGTTTAAAAAACAAATTGTAAAATAAAATGAATAAATTGGTGCTACTGTTTCTGTTAATGTGCTTTAGAGTTTTGGACTCGTACTGGTTATAAACTGAACTTTGCCTGTTAAATACCTGGAAAACATGTTTGACCAGGTAAACCATAATCCACTGGCTGCTGAAGACAGAATGAATCAGCTGAGACATCTGCTGTTCATTCCACAATTACACCTTTCTTGCACTTTGAACACTATATCAATAAATTACCTGTTTGACCAGTTGGGATAGTTCGGCCGTTGGAGCGCGTGCGGTCTCTGGTGTCTGGTGTCAACCCTTGAGGCTAAATATATGGCTAAAGTGTCGTATAACATGGCTGTATTTTGTATTTAATGTTTCTGGTCTCATCCTCATGCCAAAGAAGGAAATGCATCGTCTGTAAGCTGCCCTCCTCAGAAATGAAAGTGGCAAATAGAATACCCTCTTTCTGATGCGCCATTTAAAAAAATAAGGATGGCACTCGACGTGGGGCTGAGCATATTCAATTCCCACCCCAATCTGGAATGGCCAATCATCTGCGGCCGCGGACTAATTGACACCTAATATATTCAAGTTTAGTTTTACAAATTCAGATTCAAAACCTTAAAAACTATAGCCAAATATGTTTCACAGGTGAGCTGACAATCCAGCTTCCTTGAATAGCGCTGAGACCTAAACCTGTTCTAAACAAAACAATCCCTTCTGGGCTTTTCACAAGGACAATATTGCATTTTGTAATTTCAGTAGTTAACTACACAAAAAATGGCAAAAACGTAATTTAACTACTTGAATCACTATGCAAATATGAATGTAGTTGAACTACCAGCAAGCTACTGCAAAATGTAGTTAAACTACGAGTTGAATTACATGTAGTTCACTACTCCCCAACACTGCCTATAATACCTTTCTTTTGGTCAGGTCCTGAATTGAAAAGACAGTGAAGAAGAGCCCAACCATGTCTGTGTTTAGGGGGGTTGTGTTACTTCTCCTCACAGCCCAGATTTTCACAGGTAATCTGCCACCTCACCTTAAACATAGAGCAGATTTTCTGTTGTCTCGTGGTCAAGTTTGCAAGTTTGTTTGAGCGTCAAACAGTTACTTTGTATTCACTCATGAAAGTCATGACGACAGTAAATTTATCTTTCAAGTAGAAAAGGGATGTGTGCTTAACATTTGTTTAAATATTTTCACTGTCATTGTAGGTAGGTGGAGCAAAGGTTATCAGCCCCGTCTAGTTATTCTGTCTGTGAACAAAATCATTTTTAAAAGGTTGTGGATAATTTTTGGTGAATCTGAACTTGCCTAGGTAACAAGGGGATAAATAAAACGGCTCTCAGATAGGGCAATCTGACTCTTTCCACTCCCAGTCGTTTACAGTGAAATGATATTTCAAGTCAGGAACATGTCAGATGAGGGACACATCCAAGATTGAGTGACATATGAGGCTGTGTTTTGCAGCAATGTCGCAAGAAAATATAACACTGGGGATGCCTTATGGCAACTACTCCACGCCGGGCTTCCCTCCCCTGCCTCCTGGATTCTTTCCCCTGCGTCCTGGATTCCCTCCCCTGCCTCCTGGATTCCCTCCCCTGCCTCCTGGATTCATGCATGTGGCAAAGAGACTGGTAAGTTATACACTCTGTGTTCTCTCTAACACACTGGTAACACACTCTGTGTTCTCTCTAACACACTGGTAACACACTCTGTGTTCTCTCTAACACACTGGTAACACACTCTGTGTTCTCTCTAACACACTGGTAACACACTCTGTGTTCTCTCTAACACACTGGTAACACACTCTGACTGTGTTCTTTCTAACACACTGGTAACACACTCTGACTGTGTTCTCTCTAACACACTGGTAACACACTCTGACTGTGTTCTCTCTAACACACTGGTAACACACTCTGACTGTGTTCTCTCTAACACACTGGTAACACACTCTGACTGTGTTCTCTCTAACACACTGGTAACACACTCTGACTGTGTTCTCTCTAACACACTGGTAACACACTCTGACTGTGTTCTCTCTAACACACTGGTAACACACTCTGACTGTGTTCTCTCTAACACACTGGTAACACACTCTGACTGTGTTCTCTCTAACACACTGGTAACACACTCTGACTGTGTTCTCTCTAACACACTGGTAACACACTCTGACAGTGTTCTTTCTAACACACTGGTAACACACTCTGACTGTGTTCTCTCTAACACACTGGTAACACACTCTGACTGTGTTCTCTCTAACACACTGGTAACACACTCTGTGTTCTCTCTAACACACTCTGACTGTGTTCTCTCTAACACACTGGTAACACACTCTGTGTTCTCTCTAACACACTGGTAACACACTCTGTGTTCTCTCTAACACACTCTGACAGTGTTCTCTCTAACACACTGGTAACACACTCTGTGTTCTCTCTAACACACTGGTAACACACTCTGACTGTGTTCTCTCTAACACACTGGTAACACACTCTGACTGTGTTCTCTCTAACACACTGGTAACACACTCTGACTGTGTTCTCTCTAACACACTGGTAACACACTCTGACTGTGTTCTCTCTAACACACTGGTAACACACTCTGACAGTGTTCTTTCTAACACACTGGTAACACACTCTGACTGTGTTCTCTCTAACACACTGGTAACACACCCTGTGTTCTCTCTAACACACTCTGACAGTGTTCTTTCTAACACACTGGCAACACACTCTGACTGTGTTCTTTCTAACACACTGGTAACACACTCTGACTGTGTTCTCTCTAACACACTGGTAACACACTCTGACTGTGTTCTCTCTAACACACTGGTAACACACTCTGACTGTGTTCTCTCTAACACACTGGTAACACACTCTGACTGTGTTCTCTCTAACACACTGGTAACACACTCTGACTGTGTTCTCTCTAACACACTGGTAACACACTCTGTGTTCTCTCTAACACACTCTGACAGTGTTCTCTCTAACACACTGGTAACACACTCTGTGTTCTCTCTAACACACTGGCAACACACTCTGACTGTGTTCTTTCTAACACACTGGCAACACACTCTGACAGTGTTCTTTCTAACACACTGGTAACACACTCTGACTGTGTTCTCTCTAACACACTGGTAACACACTCTGACTGTGTTCTCTCTAACACACTGGTAACACACTCTGACTGTGTTCTCTCTAACACACTGGTAACACACTCTGACTGTGTTCTCTCTAACAC